>OX457090.1:21598-90739 GCA_949752835.1 Empis stercorea
ATATTATATATATATTATATATTATATATATATATATATATATATATATATATATATATATATATATATATAAATGAGAAGTAATGAAAAATTTTGTACTAACCTTTTGATTTCTTATATTAGGGAAATTTAACTGCCTGCTAATTTAATATAATTCAGAATGTATCAATACACTATAAAACACTGATATTTTTAATAGTATAAACACATTTAATGACAATATTTCGTATATTATTTTACTTAATTACCAATTTTTTCAAAAGCAATTATAATTTTAAATAAAATATTTATTTTTTTTTCACATTTTTTTAACGTTTTTTAATTTTTTACCAATTTAGATACGATACTTTTTAATTTTAAATCAAATATAAAATGTATATATAAAAAAAATAAATTTATATAATATTCAAAATGAAATAAATAAAAAATGGTAATATGGGAAAAAAAGGAAAACCTCTGAAATATTATTTAGATATTTGTTTGTAATTTTATGTGTAAAAAACTGTCCACACATACCCCAGCCATACCCAAATTATACATATACTTTTTTATCTCAGATTTTTCTTCTCTTTTTTTTTTTAATTAAAATTTAAAAAAAATATTTCTTTTTGTCCTTTTAAATCTATATAAATATTTTTTTTTATTATATATATAATTGCCCGTTATAAAAAAAATTAAGTCGTATTTTTCATTTCTATATATAATATATAAAATTAAAAAAAAAAAAAAAACAAAATATTAAAAAAAAAATTAATATTAAAAAAAACAAAAAAAATTGTTAAAAATGTAAAAGTGTTGAATTATTTATATATATAAAAAAATGTAAAACAAAAACAAATTCATAAAATTACTAAAAAAAAATATTTTTTATTTTTTTTTGTTTTGTTTCTTTTATTTAATATTAAAAAAAATTAATTTAAAAAAAACTTAATTTTTAATAGTTTTTTATTAATTTATTTATTTTTTATTTTATTTTTTATTTATTCTTTTTTTTTTTGTTAATGATTATCGCTAGTTATGTTTGTATTGTTAAATATAATAATTATAATATTAAAAAATAACAAAAAAAATTACTGAATAAGTGTTAAAATGCCAGAGAAAAACAAAACAAGAAAAAACTATCAATTCAGAAATCCCAAGAACACAAAAAAAACAAAAAACAGTTTATCTCTTTGCGATAAGATAAAAATAAAATGAATTTAAATAAAATGTGAAATTTAAAAAACAAATATATATCTATACATATATATGTGTATATCTATACATATATATATATACATATAACCAAAAAAAAATACCCACAAAAATGTAAAAACCAAAAAAATAAGTAGAAAATTAAGAACAAAAATTAAAAAAAAATAAAAACAGCGAAATAATGCAAAAACAAAGAGGAAGAAAAAAAAGAAATTTCTAGTCAATAAAAAAAATCAGCTTGTTTCTAATTTATTTTTTTCTTATATTATTTTTTGTGTGAAACAAAAATGGCAAAAAAAATATTCATTAAATATTTGTAGATTTATATAACTTAAATATACCAAATTTTCAGAATTAAATTAACAAAAAAACCAATTTGACAAAACAATTTTCTCTTTTTCAATTTGTGTGGAAAATTTTGCGTAAACGAAAATTGTAAATTTTTTCTACAAAACGAGAAACAAATTATCTACATACTTTATATTTACAATCGCCCTTATTACTATACTCGCCTCGCCAGTCGATACGCCAGTCGCCAGTCGATTCGATTGAAATTATTTTTGGTATGATGGTACTCAGTGCGCTTTTAGGCGACTCTCAATTGAGAAACACGGCAGGATGATTTATTTTTTATTTTGTTTGTATGGCGTATAGCCATTTAGTCATAATTGTCACGGTTTCACTATTTATTCGAATTTTTTTTCAAAGTAATTGGTTTGTCTTAGAAAATTGTGTTTTACTTATATTTAAAAAATTAGAGTTCTGTAGATTCTTTTTATATACAAAAATATTATTTGAAATTAAATAATTATATTTTTATCCATTTAAACAAAATTACATTATACTAAGATTTTTATTCAATTTAAAATACTTTAATTAAACACAATAATTTCGCAAATTTAAATTTTAATGAAAATTGTATTAAAAATAACCTCTCGCTTGAAAAATTCTAGGCGAATAAATTATCGACTGATATCGACTACAATCGAATCGACAGCGAGTAATATTATTTAGAGAAGCCCAATCGATAATTATAAATTATTTCGCCAGCGAGAGAAAAAGCGAGTATGGTAATACCAATTCATGAGAGTCGACGCGTATCGACTGGCGAAGCGAGTACGGTAATAAAAGGTAAATATTTATTATAATTAAAAAAAAACACAAGATAGATTTAATTTAATTCTGAATATTTTGGTATAGTTTTTTTAATTGTTCTTATTTTTTTTTTTAGAATAATAAATTGGATAAAATTTTGATGTGTGGGAAAAGTAATGAAATTTTTTTTTATTTTAGATAAGAAAATAAAATAAAAAAAAACGAAAAAGGAAAAAGAATTAAAATTTAATTTAAAAAAAAAAATTACATTTTAATAAAAATAATAATTAAAAAAATTAAAAAAAAAACACCAATTATAAATTTTATTTATTTTGAGATTATAAAAATTGTGCATAAAAAACAACAAAAAAAAATCATTAATAAATAAAATTAAAATTAAAAAAAAAAATTCTTTTTGTTTAATTTATATTTTCTTCCTTCTTTTCCCTTATTTTTTTTCTTTGTTTTTAAAATTTTATTTATTTATTTTTTAATTCTTTAAATATAAATAATTATTGAGATAAAATTTATTGAAATAATATTTTTAAAAAATGTAATAATGTAATAATTATAATATTAATTAACAAATTAATTAATTTAAGAAAATAAATCAAATTATTAAAAAAAAAAGAAAATTTCTTTTAAAAAATATAAAAAAATTAGAATAAATTAAAAAAAGAAGTAACAACAAAACCATATATACATCAAATTTCCAAAAATTAGATAAGATAAAGAATATTTTGTTGGGATGCTTCGATATATTTTATTTGACCTTCTTCTTCTCCTCCTGTTCTCTTAAAGATTGCAAAAAACAAAAAATCTACACAAAATTTTTAATAAAAATAATAATATAAAAAAATAAAAATTGAAAGTAAAATAAACATCACTCAAAAAAAGAGTAGGAGCAATAAGTCCATATGCCATTAATTCCACAAATTAATTTTTCTCCAGCCAAAGTGGGAAATTAATTTCATTGATTTGTTGTGGAGTTATTTACCATCCATATGAGAAATTAGACCCTCCAAGAAGAAAATTGATAAAATTATTTTAATAATTGAGAAAAATTCCCATGTGGAATTAATTGTATGTAAACTTATTGCCCCTTCCAGTAAAAAAAAAACAAAAAAAAATTAATTAATTTTAAAAAAATTCAAAAAATTATTTTTAAAATATTATTGTAAAATGATTTATTAATTATAAAAAAATTAAAAATTTTGACACATTTTATGTTTTATTTTTATTTTTCTATAATATTTATATAATTATTTAATCAAAAATTATTATTTTTTTTTAGTTTAAAATTTAAGAAAATAAATTTAAAAAGAAATAAATAAAAAGGAAATATAAAGCAAAAATTGTTATGTAATTTTCATTGTAAAAAGTTAAAAAAATAATAAAAAACCCAAAAAAAAAGAAATAAGAAATAATAATAATTCTTAAATATTATAAAAAAAAAACTTAAAAAAAACATTACATAAATATTTATGATGATTCCCCCATAAATAAAAAATAATATTATTAAATATTAATAAATAATAAAAGAAAAAAGAACAAAAAAAGAAAAAATTAAAAAAAAAACATTATTTTAAAAATTTATAAAATGAAAATTGTTAAAATTTAATAAAACTTATAATAAAAAAAACAAAAATCAAAAAAAGGTTATTTAAAGCTTTTTTTTTGTAGAAAAAAAAGCACACGATAAAAGAAAAAAAAATATATAAAAAAAATAAACAAAAATCTAAAAAAGAATTATTAAAAAAAAATCTAATAAATAAATTTATTACTTAAAAAAAAAACAAATTAAATTAAATTTATCTTATCTAACAATTAAAAAAAAATATATCGCAAAAAAAACATTTTTTTTGTTAATTTTTTCATATGTTTTGTTTTTCGATTTTTCTTTTTGTTATAAACGTTTTCTTTTAATGTTTTTTTTTTAATTTCTTTGTGTACTATAATGATAGAAAAAGCGTTTAAAAAAAACAGCAACAAAACACTAGAAATATTCACAATTAAAAATATAATTTTTATTACAAATTAAAAATCAATTATAATTTTTCAAAAAAAAATTTAGTATTTTTTTTTTGCGTTCCAAGGTAAAACCAAAATTTTGAATACAACACAAAAAACTTAAAATTTAAAATTTATAAAATATATCGGAAAAATGAAATACAAATAAAAAGATTTAAAATTAAAATTAAATAAAAAATCGTTCGTTGCAAAAAAAAAAAATAAAAAAAAAAAAAATTATAAAAAAATTTTCAATTCTTTAAGCAATTTCTAAAAAAAAAAAAAAACAAACAAAAAAACCAAAACATTGTAAAGCTAAAAATAAAATATTTAGAGAAACAAAATAAAAATTGAAAAAAAAAATCATCATAGTTAATAAATTAATAATTAAAAAATAAATAAGAAAAACAAATCATAATAATAAAAATAAATAAATTAACTATAAACTAAAACGCGAAATAGTAAAACTAAAAAATAAAAATAATAGTATAAATTATACAAAACAAAAATAAAAAATATTTAAAAAAAATAAATAAATTTACAAATGCAAAAACAAAAAATTAAAAAAATCAAATATTATATAATTGAATTTCTTTTAAAAATTAAATAAAAAAAAAAAATAAATAATAATAAACAATATATAAGAAAAACCAAAAAAAAAATATATATATATAAAATATACAAATATTCTCCTTAAAAAAAAGCAAATACACAAAATAATTAAAAAAAAAATTAAAAAAACCAACAATCCAAAAAACAACAACAACAAACCCAAACAAACATATAAATTTAAAAGTACCAATAAGATAAAGAACAACAACAACAACAACTAAAATGAAATTAACAATAAAAATAATAATAAGAAAAAAATTAAAATACGGACATGTTAGTATAAAATAAAAAATAGAAAAAAAATAAAAAAAAAATAAAAAAAATAAAAAAATAAAAAAAAAACAAACAATAAGAAAACAAACCCAGAGAAAAAATAAATAAAATCTATTGTATTTAAATTAATTATTAAAAATAAAATGAAAAATATTATTGTTATAAAAAAAATATTGAAAATTGTTTTGATTTATATTACCAACCCAAAAAAAATCTAATAAAAAATCTTAAATATATATAGAAAAAAACATTTTTATATCCAACAACGTCTAGTAGGGAGAAATAAATTCAAAATGTTTGCTATAACTTGGGCAAATTAAAAGATTTTTCAATTCTGTTTGCATAATCTTGGAATTAATAAAATTCTCCGTCGATAGACACCAAATTCACCTATATCGGAGAATTTTGAGAAAAAATTAAATTATTGAAGAATTAAGGTTAACCTTGTTTTGTTTTTTTTTGGCGAAAAAAGTCAATTTCTCCAATTTGGGCGAATTTGGTATCGTTGGACGGGGAATTTGAATTCTAATAAGAATATCCAGACCAATTCCAAATATCTTGTAATTTGCCCAAATTATAGCAAAAAAGCTTAACCCTCTAGTGCGCAAGAAAATATATTTCAACCATACTCTTTTTAAATTGTGCAAAAGTATATACGGAACAACGTTTGTTCTAGAAATATGCAGGTTTTTTGCCTCTAAAGGACACAATCAGCAAAAAATCCTTTGATTCATTTTTGCATCAATATGCGTTTAGTGGAACATTATAATTTTTTTTAGTGGATAATTACACAAATTAACATTAAATTTGAAAGTCCCAGAAAAAATCGCTGCACAAATTTCACATATCCAGTTACAATCTCACACTACAAAACTCAAATAAAAACTGACAAAACAAATAAGTCCGTAATTTTTTTTTCCTATTATGATTTTGTTTTCAGAACAGAACGATTCAGAAGTGAATCAAATAGGAAAAAACTCAAAATAATTTTTTGCTTAAAAACTATTTAACATTTATTGCATTGATTCATATTTGCATCATGACGCACTAGAGGGTTAATTCTTGGTTTTTTCGCTATAATTTGGGCAAATTAAAAGATTATTCAATTGTGTTTGCATCATTTGTTGATGTTTTACGCTAGTGCGGCTCTTTGCAGTGCGCGATGCGATATTCCTTACTGAACGCGGCAAAATGTCATATACCTAGTTTCCATGCACGGAGTTGAGTTGAGTTGAGTTGAGTTATCGTTCAATTGAAAAAATTCAAATTTCAACCCCAGTCGTTTCCATGCAAAAACTCGAGTTGAGTTGAGTTGAACTGACAGTTCTGGCAACACGATATAAAACAGGTTTTTTTATTTCATAATAATTAAATTTATGTCATTAATTTTAATATAATTTTCTCCTCCATTACTGATATTACAATTTTTACTTCATCGTCACTCCAAAAAAGCCTTCCTGACGCCATTATTATTAAAAAATAATAATTTTTTGTTCATTTACACATTCAAAGATATAAAATGTCAATTTACTAATACAATGACATAACTCAACTCAATCCCACTAGTTTCGTGGAGTTGAAATGGATTTAACGAAAACTCAACTCAACTCGTGTTTCCATGGGGTTCAACTCGAGTTGAACTCGAGTTCAACTCGTCATGGAAACAAGGTAATAATACCATTGAGTCAATTTACACGAGTATGCACAAAATCAGAACACGACAAAAATTTTCTGCAAGAGGTTATGAAACGAAGAGAGAAAAGTGCTGCATGCATTTGCATACTCGTGTAAACAGTAACAGGCAGTTTAACGATAATCCCCTTTCAATCCAACCGCCAACTCAATTCCTATTCATGGAAACGCTACAATCCTACAATAGTATTAAATTGATATTTCCCACAACGCGATAAACCACAAACTACATATTTGGAAGTTAACGCAACAAAATGAACGAAATTACCCATACATATAAAAAGAAAAAGAAATGTCAGTTGCCTGACAGTTTGTGTGAATGGCGTCGTTTTTCCCAGGAGATATAATTTTTGTTAAGAAAAATTAAATTAATTTTTTAATTTTTGAGCTCAATAACAAAAAAAAAATTTTAATAATTACAACGTGTTGGTATTGGCAATCTTTCTCAATTTTGTGGTATCCATCCGTTGAAAATGTAAAAAACTATTAGCATTAAAAAAAAAAGAAAATCGTGTGTGACGTCGACGATCTCTCTGATCCGCCTAAAAAAAAAAATAGCAGCTAAATGTAAAAAAAATTCATATAAAAAGTGTGATTTCAATTTTTTATAATAATTTATTTCTAAAAAAAACTTTAGGGGCAAAAAGAACGAATTTTATTTTTTTTGTACAATTAGAAGTAATCTTTTTTCAAAATTTTTTTGCGTAAATTTTTTTTTATTTAGCTATATGTACATATATACATTTAGTTACTTTTGTGCATGTGTGCATATAAAATTTTTTTTTTGGTTTTACAGTGCCATATTTTTAATGATCCGTGCTTAGTCGATATAATAATATTGCAATAATTCATTAATTAATGAGACCCTTTAATTAGAAATATATATGTAATCGGTTTGCAAGAGCAAAAAACAATTCAATTTATTTATTGCCAATTGTTGAACTACACTTTCTTCGCCTTTTAAATGGAGAAGTGTACAAGATTTTTAATTGAAGAGAAATTTAAAAAAACTATATATAGTACAATTAAATCTGTTGTAAAGCATAAAAACTATAAACAAATATAATTTCTTGAGAGAATTTCCATAACCACTTGAATGTTCCTTTTATTTTTTGTATGGACAATTACAATTGTACTCTGATAACCAACAAATTTAATAAGTTTCCAAATAATCATTTTCTAGGATACTTTAAACTATACTTCTCAATTTAATTTTATTACATAAATAATTTCAAGCTTTCCTAAATCGACATGATATTATTTCTCTATTTTTTTTATAGAAATTAAAATGTAAGATACGAAAAAACCTACAAAATAAATTGACGTGAAAATTATAAAAAAAGCAAAATTGTAAAAAAAATTAAAACAAGTGCAAATTATTATAAATATAAAATAAGTTACAAGTTTTTTTTTTTTTCAAATTAAGTACAAAGATTATCTTACAAAAATTAAAAAAAAGCATTTCTACCAAAAAAAATCAAAGACAATATATACACTATATACATATATACAAAACCTGCCTTGCACAACTAAATTATCGATAAATATCATTTATTAATATTAAAATAAAACTATATTTATATATAAGAAATATAAAGAAAGGGGAGAAAATCAGAATGGTAAGTGGTAAAATTAATTTTCAAAACAAATTAAAATTTCATTATACTTATTAGTAATCTTTTTTTACTGACCCACAATTTGGTATCATCTAATAATTTTATTTAGATTGATAGTGATAGGAAGTTTAGTGAATTAAAAGAAATTTGTATACTGTTTTTTTTGACAATTTGTGTAAATAGTTAATCTCTGTTTAAGGATTATAGAAATAGGGTAGTTCGGTTTGTTGTTGGTGTTAATCAAGCAAAAATTACTTGTCGACTTTTACACATTTCAAAATTATTTTCTCAATTCTTCTGTTTTTGATCTGCAAAAAAAAAAAATGCTAAGTATATTTGCTGTCCTTTCGCTTCATTTATAATAGAAAGTCACTTGTCCACCAGTTACAAAAATTTTTGAAATCGAAAATAAATATGTATATTGTAAGTTAAGTAAGAGGAATAATCGAATAATGTTATTGAAATGAATCTTTACTTTATTAATTATGCCATGTTGTGCGTGGTTTTTATGGACACTCATTTTGTAAGAAAACTTGCATAAAATAATTGATGGAGCAATCCAATTGTCCACTGTTGTCTGCACAGAACCTTTTTTAATCGAACCAAATTTTATATTTTATAAGGGTGGTTGGGAAGAGAGCTATGCTATTGCTATAGGTAAACTAAATATTATATAAATATATATATAATTTTTCTTTAATGGGTGTTGGTGAAATGTAATTTCAATACAATTCCAACAAAGTATTGGGAATCGGACATTTTTATTTTAATGGATGGGTTGTTTTTTTTTTTGTTTCTCGTGTATTTACATATGTGTAAGTATAAGTATATTTAAAAAATAAGATGATTGCTTGTTGCTTTGTCGTGTTAAAGTTCTATATTATTTTTCTATTGTTGCTGCTTTGTCATCATTCTATATAATACATATTACTCTATTTTATATAAAATAGATGTTTCTTTCCCATTCCCATTCCCTTGTGCTTTGTGTTTCATTTTATTTTATTTTCAAGTTGAATCCGGATTAATTTGAATAGAAACATTGTTTCGTCAAATCCATTTAAATTATTTTAGCGTTTCCATGAATAGGGATTGAGTTGGGATTGGATTGAAATGGGATTATCGTTAAGTAACAAAAATACAAATTCATTCAGCATCATTTCCATCATGGGATTAAGTTGACAGTTTTGACAAAGTTACATGATATTTATAATTGAAACAAAAAAAATTACTATTTTTCAATATTTCTCGCTTTAAAAATGTTTGATATTTATTAAATATATTAATTTTCAACTTCTATACTTTTTTGTAATAAATATTGTGGAGTTTCCATAGCGGATTCAACTCAAGTTCAATCCGGATTAGTCGAATAGATCGTTCCATTTCAATCCCAACTCGACTCGGTACATGGAAACAAGGTATTTATTTCTTTATTACTCAAAATATTCTTGTTGCCGCCATATTTTAAGATTTGTGACACCGCCATACACATTTTACATATGCAATCAAACATTTCAATCCAATCAGACTAGTTTCGTGGAGTTGAAATGGATTTAACGAAAACTAATTTCAATTCCAACTCAATCCCTGTTTCCATTACTATTACCTTGTTCCCATGACGAGTTCAACTCGAGTTGAACTCGGAGTTAGCGTGCCGTGCATAGAAACGGGTTGAAGCCTGTCCGGGTATAGTTGTCTCGCTCTTTAGCTCGCCACTGTGTCAAAATTTATAAACAGCTAAAAATGACGGACTAAATTTTTCTTCTAATCCGGGCATGCTTTAAAATTATTCAATTATTTTAAATGCTATAAAAAAAAAATGAAAGGGAAAAAATAGTGAGTATTGTTTGGTTAATATTGTTATTTAGTGGAAAGGGAATATTATTATTTAGATTATGCCGCATTAAAAATATATTTTTTACCTGGACAATATAAAAACTATTAAAATACTGGCAAAATTTAAAAATATTTATTCTTCCTTATTATTACAATTATGACAACGATGAATAATAATATTTTTTACTTGTTTCATCTTTTTTATACCTTACATTTTTTATCTCAACAATAGTAAATCAAAAAAAAAATCCGACCCTGGCATACAAATTATCAGCTGTTTATAATTTTTACTAACACTTTACTTTGACACTATGGCGACCTGACGAAAGAAATACTTTTTTCTTTGCTTCACAAACACTTTTTGAGAAATATTAATTTTTCAATGTGTTAGATAGAGATAGGAAATTGATGCTCCTTCCATATATTTCTAATTCGTTGGGTTGAGTTGAGTTGAATGGAACGAATAATTATTGATGGTTCAACTCAACCCAACCCAACTCAACTCGGTACATTGGGTACATGCAAAGTAATCCGGATTCAAGTCGTTAAATCCGCATGGAAACTACATAATGGAAACGCTATAATAAGTAGGATTGAATTCGAATTGGTTTGAAGTGGGATTATCGTTGAGTTTATTTACTTTTTTTTATAAAGATAAAAAAAAAAATTCGGACCAAAACGTCGTCGTTAATAAAATTTTGACGTAAATATATAATAATTTATGTATATATATAATTGTGAAAATGGAACTTTTGTTTTTTTTTTAATATTCGAAGATTAAAATAAAATAAATAATTAAAAATAAGATAAAAATATTTATATATATCTACCAATAAAAAAAAAGACAACTGTGATTCTAAATTTTCTAGAAAATAATTTTTTTGTGTACATTTTTAATGGGAGAAGATTTTCTAATCATTTCCGGACTTTTTTTGTTTTTTCTAATTTTCACATTATGAAAGTAATGAAGTTTTCAATTAAAAAGCAAGGAAAGTAAATGTAAATTTTGTAGAAAAACTTAAAATTCAAGTACGTATTAAAAAAAATTATATACAGAAGAAAAAAGTGTTTCATATCCCAATTTGTTCCAAGTTTAAGTGGTGGCGGCCATATTGTCATGATTTTTTCTATTATTATTTACTTCTATTTTTTTTTTTGCAAAAAAAAAAATACAAGTCATATTAAATTTTTAAGTAATTTTGAAATTTAATAAATAGATTTTTTTTGAGAGAATTTGACGCTCTAATAATATATAAAATCAAATCTTTATAAAATTTTATTTATTAGTATGTATGCGTGGTGTATGATATATGTTTGTACAATATTTTTTTCATATGAAAGAAAAACTAGTCAAAAACCTTATGTCAAATAATTCGCAGTGTAGTTAGTTATGGGTATGAAAAATTTTCCGTCACCATCATCATAGATTGCTATAACTGAATTGGTGGCTAACAGGACAGGAAGGACTTGAATGTCGATTATAAGAAATAATTGTACATAATTTGTATGTAGGGTATGTGGCGTAGCGCGTCCAACATTTTAACAGCTAGATAAGAGAACTGTCAAATGACCAATCCGTCAATATATATAACTATTACTGGATTACTGCTAAGAGTCATTCCATTAATAATCTAGATATGTTTGAAGAACTAACATTTCTAATAATGTTTTTTTTTAAATCTATATTTATTAAAACGAAGAATTTGTATTATTATTGTTTCAGAAAATAGAAAAAAATTTTCATCTACATACCTCGACCTCCTTAATTCGAATATTAAAAAACATGTACATACCAAACATGTACATAAATCTTATTTATTGTAAATATTGTAAATAAATAAGATTTTTGTTTTGCTGTATTCGCTTAAACAAAAGGTGGTGGTTTAATAAATTATGGAGACAAAAAATATAAACGTTGGTCATATATATTTTGGCAAATATTGTGAAAAATTTTTTTTTAGGAAAAAATAATTATGGAACAAAATATAATTATAAAAAATTTATCCATGTTATACAAGTGCACAAGACTTTTGATTCAGATTACAAAAAAGGTTATTAATACCATGAACCCCGACGTTTAAATCTTAAAATATTATTTTTAGACACATTAGAAAACTCATTTCTTTCTAAATATATATATATTATATGTATTTATAATATATTTATAATATTTTTTTTTTAATTTGATACCCTGGTACAAAATGCTAAGCAACCAAAACAAAATTTCTAGGTAAATTACTTCTTAAAATAAAAATACCTAATATTAAAAAACACTTAATTTGTTAAAAAAATAGCAATAAAAAATAATTGAACGTTTGACAAATAAATGATTTTTTTTGTATGCTTTTTTTTTTGTTTGGGAAAAAAAGTTCAATAAAAATAATTGGAAGAATTTCTACGACAAATTTATATAGACAACACTTTATTCGTATCAGTAGTTTTAAATTAAAATCTTGTCCTTTTTTTTTTTAATTCTTTTTCTCAATAAAAATTATACCTAGTTTCTCTGTAAAAACAAAATTATTATACTAAGACTTATCTGAAGCTCCAGGTATTTTTTCGAATTAAATTTTGTGCAAATCCCCCTAACAAAAGTATTAATGATGTGTTTTATTTAAATTTAAAAGCTTAAGCAACAATTTTTATTTTATGTAAGTTTTCTATTGAATGTCAAATATCAGGAACGTTAAAGTTGGTATGAAAATACTCTAATGATTTTTTTTTGTTTTGATTATCAAAAATTGGGGAAAAAATTAATTATATACAAAACACTTATAAACAGAACAATTTGATTAACAAATATTTTTTTTATATACTTACAGAATTTTGTCGTTTCGACCAACTACTGAATGGAAGGAGTTTTATTGTCAGAATCATTCGAATAAAATTCATAAAAAAATCCAAATCATTTTGGTAAAAACAACACAAAATAAAATAAACAAAATGTAAATTAAAAAATTATTAAAGAAAAGAACTAAAAAAAATAATTTTAATTACAATCTCTTAATTTTGCTGTGGTGGTGGCACAGCATTAAAAGCTTTAAAGAAAGAACAACAAACAAAATAAAAAAAGCTTAGAAATAATTAAAAAAAACTAAATAATTTTAACAAAACAAAACAAAAAACACAATTTCGAAAGTGTAAATTAAAAAACAAATTTAATTCTTTTATTTTATTATTTATAATTTTAAATTAAAGTAAAAAACAAACATTTAAGAATTAATTAAAAACAAGAAAATTGTGATATAATTTTTTTTGTAATATATTAAAATCTTTTTTGTGAAAAGCACCATAATTTTTTTGGTAATATAAAAAGTATGTTTTTAAGTTTCTTATTTATTTTATTTTTATAATATTCTTTTTATTCTTTTTTGTAAAATAAAATTAAAAAAAAAATAATTTTTAGCGAGTAGTAAATTGGAACTTGAAAGATTATTTGTTATGTTGTGTGATATTTGCTATCCAGTGTTAAAAAAAAAAACAAATAAAATATTAACTATTCTAAAAACTTAAAAAGAATTTTTTTTTAATTTATTACAAAAAAAAAAATAGTGATAATAATTCGAAAGCCAATAAAAAGTAAAATAGTTGTGATAAAAATATCAAATAGTTTTTTTTAAAAAAAAGTATATTAAAATATATATATGTATATATATAAATATATATATATATGTATGTATATATAAATTATTTTTAAAACATAAAAAACTCACTTTTTTATTATTTAATTAAAAAAAAAATAATATTAAAAAGAAATCAATTTAAAAATTTACTACTTAAAAAAACAAAAATTGCATATTAATTTGAAAATGTTTATATAAGTAAAAAATATAAACAAAAAAAACGTATATATTTTTTAAATAAATTGAATAACAATTTAACAAAAAAAAACTTTTAAAATATATATTCATAATAAAAATTAAAATAATTTGGTTTAGAAAAAAAAAATATAATTTTGAAAATCATTTTTGAAACAAAAATTAAATTTAAAAATATATACTTAATAAGAAAAAGTTATTAACTTTAAAAAAACACTTTTCATATTTTATAAGCAGCTACAATTATCACATGGTAATTTATTTTTATAAAAAAATATAGGTATGTAGGTATACTTAATTACACAAAAATTTCCTCTAAATTCTTGTTTAGTTAAGTGTATTAAGTAAAAATTTTAAATAACGAATAATAAATCTTTATTAAATTTGTTTTAACGTTAACCGAATATGTAATTTAAAATTATGATCACATATCGCATGTTTCCCTTTAATTTTATAAAGTAAAATTAATAATCGTTTTTTGTTTTTGTTTAAAAATATTTTTTTTTTAATATTTTTTTTTAATAAATTTAATACTTATGATATTGCTTATTTTTTAGTTTTATTGAAAAAAATTATTCACAATTGCGTCTTCATATTTAACAACAACAACAACAACAAGAACAACAGCAGCAGCGACAATAACATTAGAAGCTGCCAATACATTGACAACACCAATAATAAAATTAACATCAACGTTATCAAGACCACTAGATAATGATAATAATAATAATGAACAATTTTTTTCTTCCAACCAATTAAAATTTACTAATTCAACAATATCATCATCTGTAGCAGCAGCAAAAACAACATTTTTATCATCAATATCAGTGTTACCAATATTATCTACTAATCATAATAATAAAAATCAACAACATAAACAATTATTTAAAAAAATTGATATATTACAAAAAAGTGACAATAATAATAATAATAATATAATTATTAGTAAAATTGCTAACAGATTAAAATTTAATCATATTAATAATAAAATAAAATTAAATAATAATTTTTATGATAGTAGTAATAGTAGCAGTAATATTGCTAATAATAGTGAAAATAATAGTAATATTATTAGTGACGGTATGGTTAGTGGTGGACAATCAAATCAACAGCAACAACAGCCACAACAACAACAAATTCAACAACCACAAAATAATTCTCAACAAATTCAACAATTACAACCAACTGGACAATCTTCTGCCATTAATGGAAACAATGTAAATACTTAAGTATTTTTTAAATAGATTCATAACCTATGATTTTCTTCATATTTTTACTCAAATTTAAATTTTTTTGTATAATGTCATATTACGAATTGTTATATATTACATTCATTTTGTTTAAAAAGTTTAAAATATATTAATCCAGGGAAAAAAGGAACATTATTAAAGGAACAGTATAAATTACCTAGTTAAAAAATTCTTAATTAAACATCTGCTGTCCGTCCGATGTAAACAATAAGATTATTATAAATATTAATTGTTAAAGTTAACATATTTCAAATTTCCATCACTAGAGGCGGAAAATTTAAATATGTTAACTTATTAATATGTTAAATTTAAATAATGAACATTTTTATTTGTAGCCAACTAATAATAATAACACTGGAAGTAATGGCGGTAATAATGGTAGTAATGCCGGCCCTATAGGTGGTGGTACATCTGCTGCAGCTGCTAAAAACCAATTAGAACAATTAAATACAATGAGAGAAGCATTATTTTCACAAGATGGTTGGGGTTGCCAACATGTTAACCAGGATACAAATTGGGATGTACCTGGTTCACCAGAACCAATTAATAAAGATCCAACCGGTGGTCCACCAATGTGGAAACCAAATATAAATAATGGTACAGATTTATGGGAAGCAAATTTAAGAAATGGTGGACAACCGCCACCACAACCAGTACAAAAAACACCATGGGGTCATACACCTACATCAAATTTAGGTGGTACATGGGGAGAAGACGATGATGGTACAGATACTAGTAATGTATGGACTGGTACACCAGCTAATCCTGGTAATAATTCTGGTGTTACCGGTGGAAGTAATGTTACTGGAAGTGTTAGTGGGAGTGGTGTGGTTGGTACAAGTGGTGTTGGTGGTAGTAGTGGTGGTGGACCACAACAATGGGGTGGTCAATCTAGTAATACTGGCGGTGGTGGCGGTGGTGCAAGTAGTTCAGGTAAATAATTCTAATGATTCAATTTGTACAAAATATAAAATTTAAGTAATTTAAAAAAATGTGTTTTTTTTACAGCCACGAATGCCTGGGGTGACCCAAGGGATAATATGCGACAGCCATCTATTGATATAAGAAATGTTGACCCACGTGATCTACGAACACCAAGTGGTGATCCTCGTGATATCCGTATGATGGATCCAAGGGATCAAATTCGTGATATGCGTGGTGATCCACGAGGTATATCTGGTCGGTTAAATGGCAACTCAGAAATGTGGGGACAACATCATGCACTTGCACATGGACAAATATCATTAAATAAAATGGTTGGTCCTGGTGGTGGTAATCCAACATCAGTTGTTAGCGGTTCTAATTCTGTTGGCGGTGGTAGTGGAGTTAATAATAATGCATCACAATGGGGTGCTACCGGTAGTGGTCAGCCTGGTGTGTCCAGTGGTCCAAAAGATGCAATTGCAATGGCCGCAGTAGCTGCAGCAGCAGCGGCTGCATCTGGCGGTAATAATAAACAAAGCGGATGGGAAGAATTGTCACCACCACAACAACGACGTAATATACAAAATTATGATGATGGTACTTCATTATGGGGACAACAGTCACGTGTACCTGCTGGTGGAACACATTGGAAAGAAATGAATGATCCAATGTCATCACGTAATCATTTATTACGTGGAGCAATTGGTGGTAATCAAAATACTGGAAATCCAGTTAGTGTTAATACAGGTGGTACTGGTGGTCCAATGCCACAAGGACGATTAATTGGTGGTCCAACTGGTGTTGGTGGACCAGTTAAAACAGATAATATGTGGGGACATACACCAACACGTAATAATAATGGATCTTGGGATGATCAGCATAGTGGTGTTGTTGGTGGTGGTGGAACAAATTGGGATGATAAACAATCAGGTATGGGTAATTTGTCTGGAGGTAATAGTGGTGGTAATTCCTGGAATGATTCAACAACAACACCATGGAATAAAAATCAAAATAAACTCGGATCAACAGTAAATAGTAATGTTGGCCAAGTATGGCCTGAGACAAATGAATTAGGTACATCAGAATGGGGAGTACCACCTCAGCATACAAATGTTAATAAATCACAAAATAAATTAATTAATAATGAACTAGTTCGTAATAGTAAACAATATCGTATACTCACTGATATGGGATTTAAAAAAGAAGATGTTGAATTAGCATTACGAGCAACTAATTTAAATATTGATGAAGCTATGGAAGTACTTAATTCTCGTAGTAATTCTGTGTTAGATTGGCGGCGACATGATGATGGATCAACTGTTGCCAACGTTAATAGTTTTGATCATAGTGGTGGTTTTCCTGGTAGATTTCCTTCAAATGGTCCACCAACAAATATGCCTTTCCCACCGGTAAGTTGAAAATTAATAAGCAATTTATATTTCAAATTCAAAAATTAAATAAATATGTTTCTTGTGAAGCTGATTATAATTTTTCATATTTTCATTCATATTGATTGTTCGTTAATTTCATTGCAGCATACTGTACTGCTATCGCATTTACATGCTATTTTTAACATTAAATTATATTAATTATACATATGTATTTCTTTATATGTTTTTGTTTGTATTCTTTGGTTTAGAGTAACAACCCAAACATATTGAACGCTGGAAATATTGGTGGAAATCCAAGTTTATCGTCTATAAATAATATGCAACCATTACAGGTACAAAAATATCCAAATCAGGCACCGCAGAATGTAGCCGGAGCTTTGGCTAATGCTGTTGCTCAACAACAACAATCATTTGGAGGTGGTAATGGGCCAGGTGGTAGTGGAACTGGTAATAGTATTAGTGGTGGTGGAGGTGGTGGTGGTAATCATCAATCTGGCCAACCTTCAGCACATCAGTTACGTATGCTAGTTCAACAAATTCAAATGGCTGTGCATGGTGGATATTTAAGTAGTCAAATACTAAATCAACCTTTAGCACCTGCAACGCTCATACTGCTTAATCAATTGCTCAGCAATATTAAAGTAAAATAAATATTTTAATGATGAAAACAAATATTTATTATCATAATTTTTTTTAAATAAAAACAGCATTTACAAGGGGCACAAACTAGTGTTGCACGTAATCCTAGCATAAATAATTTGCAAGCTACAGTAGCGATTACAAAATATAAACAACAAATAACCCAATTACAAAGTCAAATTAATGCACAACAACAAATTTATATTAAACAACAACAGCAACAGCAACAACAACAAGCTGCTGCCGCAGCAGCTGCTGCAGCAGCTGCAGCAGCAGCTGTGGCCGCAGCACAATCGCATGTAAGTGGTGGCGGTGGTAGTGGTAATACAGCTGATTATTTAAGAGGACAACATGATGCCATAAGTGCCCTACAAGGTAATTTCTCGGAGATCAATTTAAAAGAACAATCCGGAGCATTTCAAACAGCTCCAAATCAACAATCTAGACTGAATCAGTGGAAGCTTCCAGTATTAGAAAAAGATGTATCATCTGATAGTAATGATTTTTCTCGTGCACCAGGTCCAACTGCTAAACCAATTTCAACAAATTCTAGTAATATTAATTCATTAGGATTACAGAGCGATGGGTAAAATTTATATAAAATTTTACAAGTTTTATTTTTTATTATATTTTTACTATGATTCAAGAACATGGTCTTCTGCTCGAAATATTGCCGACGGATGGCCTGATTCTACAAATGACAATGAGAATAAAGACTGGCCAGCTGCACAGCCTTCACCTGCAACTGCATTTACAGATTTAGTTCCAGAATTTGAACCGGGTAAACCATGGAAAGTATGTATTCGTAATAAAAAAATATCACAATATTAATATTTATATATATATATATTTATATATATTTATTAAAGGGCTCACAAATTAAAAGTATCGAAGATGATCCTAGTATTACACCAGGTAGTGTAGCAAGAAGTCCATTATCTATTAATCCAACGCCAAAAGATGCCGATATATTTGCAAATAGTAGTAAAACCTCACCCACTGATTTACCACCATTAAGTTTATCATCAACAACATGGAGCTTTAATCCGTCTGGTAACCAACAAAATTTTACAAGGTAATTTTAAACATATTTTATTATATGTACATTATTAATAATTATCTAATTAAATTTAAGTTGGTCTGATGTTTCACAACAAAATGTCACAAGCTCAGAATTATGGACTGTACCAATTAATAAAACATCACGTGGTCCACCACCTGGTCTAGGTGCTAATAAATCAGTGGTAGGATCTGGTAATACGGGTGGTATGTCAGCACCAGGAAATTCAAATATAAGTGGTGGTGGGGGTGGTGTAGTTGGTAATAATGGTGGTAATTCAAATGGTTGGCTTGGTAGTGGTTTAAGTGGCCGAACCAGTGGTGGTGGACCATCTGGTCAATCGAATTGGTCTAGTAACAATTCAAATTGGAATTCAACATGGTTATTATTAAAAAATTTAACTACACAAGTATGAATTTAATATTTTATTTATTTCATTGGATTAAAAATATATAAAAAAAATATTTTTCAAAAGATCGATGGCTCTACACTACGTACCTTATGTATGCAACATGGTCCATTATTAAATTTCCATTTATATTTAAATCAAGGAATTGCATTATGCAAATATTCAACACGCGAAGAGGCAAATAAAGCACAAATGACATTAAACAATTGTGTTCTTGGGAATACAACCATATGCGCAGAATCACCAAATGACAGTGAAGTACAGAATATTGTACAACATTTACCAGCTGGGGGTAGTACTAGTGGTGGTGGCCAGTCACAAGGCAATGGTGTCGGTGGAAATATTTCTGGTGGAGTAAATACTGGAGGTGGTGGCAATAATACACAATCATGGCGACCCCAAAATCAACAAAACCAACCTAGACCGACAGGTATATTTTATTACTTATGACGATTTCTTTTGTTATCAAATAGAGGTATATTTTATTACTTATCGCGAAGTCTTAATCAACCGTTTTGAACCGAAATTTTGAAAAAAAATCTCCGACCTTGAGGTATATATATATATATATGTGTATATACTCAAGTGTAATACATAAAAAGATTATTTTTCTAACTAAAGGTAATTATCCTCTATGATATATTGACTTTATTAAAAATCAAATATAAAATTCAATCAGTTTCATTTTTTGGGATTTTTATTGAGAGTACAGTACAATGAAAGGTTGCTTATACTACATCTTTAAAATATGTGTGGTTTAAAATGTTTAATTTTTTTTTTAAGAATTAAAATAATGATGCGGCACGTTGTCTTTAATCATTTAAATTTTCATTTTAATGTGGATTTGAAGCCATAGAGGTATCAAAAGACTCAGTATTAGACCCAGAAACGTTACTCATATAGTTTTATATATATAGATTATAAAAAATCTAATAATAAGAAATATTAAAACTTACTGGAAATGAGCAATGGATTAATATAAACTACTAGAAATTAAAGAAAAAATATAGCTGGACAAAATATAAATAATTTACCCAGAAAAATACTCTTGTTATATTAACCAGGCTAAGAAACGGTCATTCTTTAAGAATCGGTCATTCTTCAAATAATGTTTTTTTTTTTTTAAATTACAATTTGTATATATATAAACAAAAAATATAAAATTTGTGGAATCAAATCATTCGGCGATTGTCACCACAGAATATATAAACAAAATTCTCAATAATTTTGTAAAAGTAATAAATATATAAAATAAAATTGTAATATTAATATAGGTGCTGATACATGGGGTGGATCTGTTTGGCAAAGTCCTGGTACAGCTGGTAATTTATGGACACCATTAGATGGATCAACTGAACGTGGTACACCATCAAATTTAAAATCATTCTTACCAGAAAATTTACTTGAATTAAATTAAGTTAAAAAAAATGAACAACTATTATTATTATTATTATAAATTTATGCTAGGTAAAAAAATCGTATTATTGCCTGTTCCACACTCAAAAAATAAAATAAAATAAAAATAAAAACGTAAAGCAAAATAATAATAATAATATTTTTTTTTAATTATAATTTAGAAAATCAAATAATTAAAATTTATTCACTTATAATTTTTTTTTTTAGTTTTTTTGACTAAAAAAAAGAATTTTTTATTTTATTATTATAATAAAAAAAATGAAACGAAACAAAAAATCAAAAACAAGCAAAATAAAATGTAGAAATATTTAAATTACAAAAAAAAAAACAAAGATATATTAAAAATTTTTGAATATTAGTTTTATTAAAAAAATAATATTAAAACAAAAAAAAAACCTATATAATTATTTAAAAAGTGGATAAATAAAAAATAACAATAAATCAATTTGTTTACCATTTTAATTTTTTATTATTTAAACATTATTTAAATAATAAAAATTAAA
This sequence comes from Empis stercorea, assembly GCA_949752835.1. Lineage (NCBI taxonomy): Eukaryota > Metazoa > Arthropoda > Insecta > Diptera > Empididae > Empis > Empis stercorea. The sequence goes on from OX457090.1 coordinate 43,334, forward strand.
CATTAATTATTATATTTAAACATAACCAAAATAATAAATATATATTCGATATAATTTAAAAAAAAAAATGAAATCATATAATTTTGTTGTTGAACTTTTACTATATTTAAGTAAAATATAAAATTCCCATATGGTATCAGTTAAATAAAAAAAATTTAGTTAAAAAAAATAAAGAAAATTAGTAAAAAAAAATTTTTTTTTTTTAAATTAAAAAAAAAAATATTTATAAAAATATAATTTAAAACTGAATTTAATAATTCTCTTTTTTTAAATATCGAATTATTAAATAAATAAAAAAATATATAACAAATACAAAAAAAAATATTTATGTTGAAATAATTAAGTTTAAGAAGAAAATACAAAAGTAAATATAGCAAACGACTTATAATTATACATACATAAATAAAAAACATTAAAAAAATTAATTATTAAAATAATAATAATTTAAAATCTTGGTTCAAAACAAAAAAAAAAAAAAAAATATATATATATATATATATATATATATATATATATATATATATATATATTTAGATATGTAAAACTATCAATTATATATTTATAAGAACAAAAAAACAACTATATATGTAATAAAATATAAAATTTAAATCATTAAAAAAAAATATAATATATAAACAAAACAAGAAAATGCAATCTTAATTTTAATAATAAAAAAAAATGAACCATTTTTATGTGAAAATCAAATAATAAAACATCATTTATTAAATTTAATACACAAAACAAAGTAAATGAAATAAAAATAAACAAAAGAAAAAAATATTTAAAAAAGAATGGGGAATAGTAAAATTTTTTTTTTGTTTTTAAATATTTAATTTTTAAGTTGCATAACAAAATATTTAATTTCTTCGTTTCTATTCTACTACGCCTTGCCTCCTCGACTCTACTGTCTTTGTTTTTTTTGTTTCATTTATTAACTTTTTTGATTTTGTTACAAACTTAAAAAATAATAAAATTACATTATTGTAAATAATAAAAAAAAAAAATAACTATTAGCTTTCAAAATGAAATTAAAAAAAAAAATTAAATGGAATTTTTTTTGAGTGTTTTATATATGATGACAATGAGGACGACGGTTAATGTGATTTCTTTTGTGTAAGGAAATAATTGATTATACAAGATCGTTTAAAGAGGATTTTACATATCATCTTTCATTATTTAATTTTTTTTTGTATATCTATATAACATATCACATTAACCGTCGTCCTCATTGTCATCATATATATTTATATACTATATGTATTTATATTTATATATATATATATATATATATATATATATATATATATTACTCTATATTGTTGTTATTTAATGGCCGTTTCAAAATTGCCTTAAAAAAGCAATTCATATGTGATGATTGAAAGAGATAATTGTATAGAAATTTTGTTTGTTGTTGGTTGTGTTATCCTATTAAAGAAATTGAATTTGATAAATAGTCATTTAGGAAAAATTTATAGTATTATTTAATGCAACTACTAAAACAATTTCAATTTCGGAATCATTTTACGCGGTCAAAAATAGAAGAAAAAAAATTCTGTTGTATAGTATTTATTTAATATTCTTTTACGCCTGGGAATTCGGGTGGGGTGGATCATATACACTCGAAATTAGAAAAAAAAAACACTCATTTAGACCGAAGTTATATGTTAATTTTTACTTATTTGATTTTTTTTTTTCGTATTTTTTGCTAATTTATTTTATTTAACACCAAAACTACATGATGATTTAAGTTCCATATCTTACATTTTTTTTTTTCATTAATCTATTTTAAATAAATTTTTAAATATTAGGATCTTTGGATATGAATATTTTTTCAAACATATAGAGAAAAAAGAATTATAAAAAATGTCATAGAAAATAATAAAAAAAAAATTTTTATATTAATAAATGATATAAAATAATGATAAAAATATATATAATGTAATTTCAGAGTGTTAACAAAAAAAAATTTATTCCAATTATTTAAGGTTAGCCCTTAACATGGTCAAAATAATAAGTCTAAACAAATAATTTATATGTTACCGCCAAAGTTTGTAATGCTAGTAGGTCTGCGATATAATTGTTCTCTCACAATTAAGAGTTAATTCAATTTAATAGGATTTTATTTAACATTACGATCTCTAAATCTATGGGTTTGGGAGGGTGGCTTGGAGGCATTATTTAACAGTAGATAAGAAGTCCTCGGATGACGAAATTAAATTATATATATATAAAAAAAAAATTGTTTGTACAGCAAAACCAATAAAAATGAAAAGATTTTCTCGTTTTATTTCAACCATTTTATTTTAAATAATTTATAATAGAACAAAATATTTAACTAAATAAAAAATAATAAGATTTAATTCAAGTTAATGTAAAATATAAACAGAAAGAACAAGTGTTAAATTAAAAGACTGGATAAAAATACAAAAAAAAAATATTAAAAATTAAATTTAAAATTAAAAAAATTGCTTTATCTTAAAAACTAAATTTGTACTCAAAACAAAATAATTAAAAAAATTTAAAAAATATATAAGTAATTATGTAAATTTTATATAAAGGAAAAATTCTCAAAATAAAAATGAATACATATATGTATTTAATTTTTCAAAAAAAAAAATTAATTTTTTTTTTTGAAAAATTGAAGATTAATACACACTCACACACATACATACAAATATAATTATGTAAACTAAAATACCATTTCCAGGTTATTTACTTTGAGTCATTTTTTCCGCCCCCTCCCTACATATAACAAAAAAAAAGAAAACAATTTTTTTGTACTAACAAAAACTAAATCCTGAAAAACTTTCATTTTATTATTTGAACTTGATGTTAAAGTAAAAAGTAAATTTAAAACTTAAAAAAAGTAGTTCAATGCTTAAAATTATGTAAAAGAAAATCAACAAAAAAAACAACCAAATTATTGTACACTATAGGGATCTCGTTTTTTCTGCAGTAATATTATAGATATACGTTCAATAGAAAAACGAAAAAAAAATGTACAAACAAAAATACTCAACTTACCTTTGGGGGGAACAAAAAACAAAACCTTTGGCATAAAACGAGCCACTACTGTATTAACAAACAGCACAACAACAAAATCAGATGCCTCTTCTGATATTTTAACATACCAGTAATAATTAAATTCATAGTTTTATCTATTTTTTGTATCGAGGAAATATAATTTTCTGTTGCATTACTACAAGAAAACTTTTAAGTGAATTAAAACATGTATTTTTGAAATAAATGATTCTCTTCTTTTTTGCTATTAAATGAAATTTACTGAAAAAATTTCTGACAATTTAAAAAATCTTTATAAATTTGCAACTAGTAATTCTATTTGGTCAATGAAATTTCAAATGCGTTGATTTTGAAAGTGGGGCAAGTCCATTTTAATAAAATGGCTCATACATATATAGAATATGATTAAAAAAAAGAATAATTTTGTTGAAAGAAATAATAAAAAAAAAATAATTTTAAAGAAATAATTTTTTTTTAAATAATTAAATTATACACAAATTAAAATTAAAAAAATATATTTCTATATTAAAAAAAAAAAATAATAAAAAAAAACTACTAGTATATAGTAAATTCTATGGGTAAAAATTTTCAACAAAAAAAAATACTTCAAAGAAAAATTATTATATAACTGAAAAACTTAAATAGTTTTTAAATTTAAATTTTTTTTTAGATTGTAATTAAAATTTAACTATTAAATAAGAATTTAAAAATATAATTAAAAAAAACATGAAAATTTTTAAAAGGCTTAATAATTAAAATTGTCAAACAAACTAAAATTTAAATTATAAAAAAAATTCTCTATATAAATAATTTATATTATATATATACGTAATATATATATATATATATATATATATATATATATATTATATATATATATATGATATATGATATATATATATGATATATATATATATATATATATATATATGTGTGTATTTATATATATATATATAAACATTATTTTTTATTAATAATTTAAAATAAAAAAAATTAAGAATTTAAATAAAATAAATAAATGGTAAAAAAAAATAATTTTTGTTTCGTATTTTGAATTTTGAGCCATAAATGGAAATCATTTAAGTGCTTTTAGAGATGGTTAGACAAATTTGCCCACGTTATAACATAAATCTCAGAATTCAGAAAGTAAATCCATCTTTTTTAAAATAAGTATACTCAGGCGGTTTTTGAACTAGTGATACCCAAAACAAATTATTTTCCAAAAACTTGACGCCCAAAAATTATTTTGATAAGAATGAAATTGATAACTTATAATATAATAAATTCTTAGCACAATCCCAATTCATAAATGAAATATAACGTAAAATAATCCAAATTACCTAGAGCTGGAATATAATCAATATTGCTGGCCTCTATAAATTAAATGAAGTTCTATTCTATCTCTAGTAAATTTCAATAAATATGTTTTTTTATGACTTATTTAAAAAAAAACTTAAATTATTTTATGTTTCTTTTTTTATTCATGTATATAATTCCTAAAAATTTGTTCGCATTTTTTTTATTTAATTTGTTTTTTTTTTTATATTAATAAAAAAAAATTATAACACAATTTGTTTTTATATTTAAATAAATAAAATACAATTAATTTTAAATATTTTTTTTTTATTTTTAGGCTTCTTTTTCTTACTAGGCTAATTTTGTTTGTTATTTAAAATTAAAAAAAAATTGTAAACTTTTTCCAAGTGTGGTTATGTGAAAAACAAAAAATATTTCCTTTGTAAAATCTTTGTATAATATATTTAATATATATTCGAATAAGTTATTTTTCAACACAATTTTTTTTTCTTTATAATAATTTTATCCGATATTTTTTGTATTAAAGAATTTATTTTTTTTAAAAAACATTAATGTTTTTTTCTTTTGTTTAAATTTATATAATTATAATTTTTAACGGGCATTAATTTTAAGATTTTTTTTATTTTACTTGTGCATATTTTCAATATTCTAACTTTCTGGCTGGTGAGTATTTTTGAATGCTGTGTTAATAACAAAAAAAATTGGTATTTTATTTTATTGAAACAACAAAAACCAAATTCGGTGTAATGCACATAATCACATTTATACAAAATGTTATATAAACTTTTAGGGAAATTAGATATATATATATATATATTTATATATAATTTTGTCCTTAATAAATTCAATATTAAATTTTAATTTATGAAAATATAAAAAGAATCTATAATATCATAAAAAAAAAGTTTTGTTGTATTATAATGAATTTATACAGAATAAAATATAAATAATTTTTGTAATATCGTGTACAAAGTTTTGTTATAAACTCTTCTTAATTTTACTTATTTGGTTTTTCTTATATTTAATTATGTAGAGATGCGTTTTATGAATTAAAATTAACTATTTTAAATTTGTTATTATTTATTACTATTTAGAGCTTTGAATTGGCATCGTTTTTTTTTCTTTTAAAAAAATTCTGTTTATCATTAAATTTTGCATTTTTCAATGAAAAAAAAAACCGGAAATAATCGATTTGTATTTAATTTTCCCCCCAATAGGAAAAAAAGAATGCATTACCAGTTGAGGAGGGGAGAAGATGGCTCTATAGTTTAAAATAAAAATTAAAAATAAAAATACTACAAAAATGGACGTAAAAAAATTTATTGTATAAAAAAAATCAGTCAGTTTTTTCTTTATGAGAAAAATTATAAACAGTTTTTATTATTAGATTATAAAAGAAACACATTTCTTTATTATAAAAATTAATCAAAAAAGAAAAACCAAAAATGTTCACAAAATTAAAAAAAAAAAAGAGAGCAGCTTATAAAATTATTTCAAAAATAAAAAAACGAACACACAGAGACTAACAACGCGCGAATAAACCACTCAATCGGAAGTTTTGTTTTTATTTTTTTATATCTACATATATATAACGGATTTATATAATATTTTCGAAAATACAATAAATTAAATTAAATGCAATATACAATTTTTTTTTATTTGAAGCCTAAAAAAAGAGGAATCACAAAATTTCAGTTTTTTTTTAATTCTAAAATTATTTATTTTTGTTGTGAGATCCTTCTTTTTATTATTATTATACAATTTCGAAAATAATTCAAATAATCAATTTTACAAATTTTGTGTTTTTATTTATATTTAACTATTTTTTCATTTATTTTTTAATAATTATTTTATTTTTGATATTTATATTTTATATTCTTTTATTTTAAATAATAATTTTTTCATAAAATTATGTTTGTATAATGCAATTTTTGTTATCGCAATAAGTTTTTTGTTGGGGATGGGGACCTTATGAAGAACACAACACAACACAGTCTGGTCCCTTCTAACCGATCAACAAAACAAACAAATTGAATTGTCCACTGAGTTTCGTATCCGATTCGACATTATTTTGTACCGGCGTATAAGATATTCAAAATTAGATAGAATTGGTCCGGATTCTCTAACATCCGAAATATGTTCGAATTATAGTAATTGTCCAAAATTTGTACAACCTTATCCGCGCAACCATATTTTTTTCGAGTAAAAAACTACTCGTAAATTCAAACGATCATATCCGTAAATCCGTAGAATTATAACATTTTGTCGACATTTCGGACAATCAATCACTTGTATAATTCGAACACATTTCGGATGTTAGAGAATCCGGACCAATAATCTGAATTAAATAGTTTTTTTTTATTATAAAATATACAGGTAGGAAATATTTTTCGAATTAGAATTGTTTTATTTTGAGTATAGAATTTAAAAATTGAAAATTGATAAATTTTGTTTTAGTGAAATTGAATCCACTGTTGTGTACATCCCAACATATAAAATAGTCTGATTTTCGTAATTATCTCTCTCGAGTTTCATGCAAGAGTTTTGGACATAATTTTTTTTTTTAGTATCGTGTCAAAAATTTGAATTGAAAATATTATCTAAACTTAATTAAAAAAAAAAATTTTTATTCTGTATTTCTTAAAGCTGTATATCGTTGTCCTAGTTTCATAGGCCTTAAACCCATAAAATTTCAATTTTAACTCTTTTTATTATTTAATATTATTGAGTTTTCCTATTCTGCGCAATTTGGAAAAAAAATTGCGTATGTCAGTCTTTCTTTATTGGCAGCATATTTTTCAAATAGCCGTGAAAGACATTGAAAATTAATGAGACAAAGCCCTTAATATAGAATTTTTGATGATAAGATTAAAATTAATCAAAAATAATGTATTCTAATAATTATGATATTGATTTTTTTTTTAAATCCTGTATTTTGCCCTTATTTTTAATTAATTATGAATTTAAAAAAAAAAATTCTGTATTTTGCCCTTATTTTTAATTATTTATTATACAACATTTCTAGTATAATTCTATATAGAGTTTCTGAGACACTTCTATAAGTTTATGTTATGAAAACTAACTCTCATGGTAAAGGTTAAATAAAGCATAGTAATTTGTCCCGCCTTTAACATTTCGTAAATGGGGCTTCCTAGATTTTGAAACTAGACCAACGATATACAAATTAAATTTTTGAATTGGGAATTTTCTTAATACGAAACCCGGACAGTTCGAAATGTAATAAGCCAGCCGGTAGATTTTCTTCCAATCTTCTTTTTTCTGGATTATATATTTTCTAATAACGAGTATAAACCAAACGAATTGCAAAATAAACATATTTTTTCTTTTTTTAACTTAATTTTGTATTAACATTATATTAATATTATATTATTTAGCAGCCAAAAGTCATTGTATAGGTATATTTATTATGAAATTATTATTTTTTGCAATTTACGGTACAAAGAATTATGAATACGTTAAAGTAAAAATTTTGTCTACTACTTACTTGGTGATTTTTAAACATTGTTATTATACTATTTATATTTCAAAAAGACGGTCAAGAATTCAGACGCTGTCCAGTTGTTGCTGCAAGTCGATCAAAAATTCAGTTTTGAAGCCAAATTTGTTGGATTAACATTTCAGGATTCAAATGCAGCTTCCAGATTGAAAAGATACTGCAAAAGAATTTGCATTGTCAATTTCTTTCTTTATTTGTATTTCTTCTATTTTTTTTCTATTTAATTTACTTAATTCGAAAATTACAAGCCAAGATTTTTATGACTAATTATCTTCTATATAAATTGTATGATTTCAAATACTTTTTATTTTTTAAATATTCTATGAATATGCAAAGAAATATTTGGCGGTTTGTAGCCGGTCGTATTAGATCGAAATTTATGCAAACTGGGCTGCATTTAAATTTTCCAGGCTGCATAAACTGCGCAGTGACTGAATTCTTGACCGCACTGTGATTACTTTAAAAAAAATCAATTTATATAATTATCTCATTATGTTTTTTTCTTCTAATAATTTAAACTAGCTGAAGTTCATGTTTGTTTTGTTTTAACATAATAAATATCATCATTTGTTAAATCAATTATATTTGATGGCAAAATATTTGATGATATTCGACCATCAGTAACAATTGTTAATGATTTATTATTAACAGATGGTATTGATGATAATAATGACGACACAGATGATGAACCAATTAATTTTAAATTTGGTGTTGTAACAACAGTTACAACAGATGATGAGGATGATAAATTTTTATGATAATAACAATTTAATGAATTTAATGAACATCCAATGCTGCTACTACCATTATTACCAGCAATTGTTAAATATTTATTATTATGTTGTTGCTGTTGCTGTTGATCTAATAATATTGCTGATGATGATGTTGATTGTTGTTTAATATTATTATATTTTGTATTATTATAATTAATCATTGAGCAAATACTATTTGATTGTTGTTGTTGAGATGATGGTATATTATTAAAAGTTTTTATTATATTTTTATGATTTAAATTAAATTGCTGTTGTTGACTATTATGATGATGATGATGATGATGATGATGATGATGATGATGATGGTTATTGAGATTAATATTATTTGAATTATTTATTGTTTTATTTATTATATTACTATTATTTATAATATCTAAATTTGTATTATGATTATTAACAATATTATTTGTATATAATAATTTATTTGTTAATAATGATGATGATGCTGTTGTTGTTACAATTGGTGAATTGTTTATAACTGTAATATTATTACTACTATTACTACAACTGCTATTTAAATTACAACAATTTTGATGATTTATATATAATGAATTATTACAATTATTTTTTTGTATATTCATTAAATTACTATTATTAGTATTACTAATTTGATTATTAATTGTTGCAATTGTTGTTGTTATTGTTGTTGTACTATTATTAGTATTATTATAATTTAAATTATTACTACTGCTATTATTACTACTATTATTACTTGAAATACCACCGCAATTACTTGTACTACTATTACCAATCATACTACAATCACCACTACCATTATTCGAACTATGATTATTATGATGATGATGATGATGGTGATGATGATGATGTCGATTATTAGTACCAATTATTGTTGATGACATTTTATTTGGTGTTGATAAGCTTGCTATTGATAATGTACTATTTGACATTGAACTATTACCGCCTATACTATTATTATCAATATTATTAATACCATTATGATTATCTAATACATCAATATCATTAAATATATTATTAGGTGATATTAAAATTTGTTGATTAACTATTGATATATTATTACTTGTACATTGATTATTTATATTTGTTGTTGTTGATGAATTTGTTGCTGTTGTACCTGATGATGTAGTTGCTGCTGTTGTTGTTATTAAATTACTATAAATTAATTTATTTAAACTATTACGTGATAACGATGATGATGATATTGAATTAAATTGACCAGAATTCATTTTTATATTATTACCAATAATTGTTGTTGTTGATGTTGTATTTATTAATTTATTATTATCATTATTTAATGTTGTTATTGTTTTACCTATCCATCTATCTGTAATATTATTCATTGGTATTAATCCAGTTGTTGTTATTACATTATTTATAATATTTTGTGAATAATTTTCAATAAAACTACCACCAGCAACAGAATGTGCAATAATACTATTATTTATATTATCAATATTACCATCTGTTAAGTTATTTATATTTAATGTATTTGAGCTACCACCACTTCCTCCTCCACCATCACCACCATTTACAGCACCATTATTACTACTACCGTCATCTGTACCATTATTTATTGTACCATTTCCACTTATACTACCACCATTACTACCACCACCCTGTGATGGTGATTGTTGTTGTTGTTGCTGTTGTTGTTGTTCACCATTTGGTGGTCTTGGTAAACGTCTCCGTAACCATGGATGTTTTAATGCAGCTGTTGGTGTCATACGTTTATCTGGATCCCATTCTAAACAACCTCTTATAAAATTTAAAAATAATGGATCCTTACATCCATCTAATGCTTTTATAATGTTTTTTGAACCAGGTGGTCCACGTGGTTTACCACGTCTAGATTGACCACCAGTTAATATTATTTTACCATCATCTAATGTTGTGGCTATACAATATCTTGGATATCCTTTTGCATTAAAAAAATTTTTTGCCCTTTTTGAATTTGTTAATAAATTTTTTGGTGGCATACCCAATACTTCAATAATACATGCTAATTGATCAGCTTCATCTTCACCCGGAAATAATGCATGACCAGATAATAGTTCAGCTAATATACAACCTAATGACCACATATCTATTGGCATACCATATTTAGAGCCTAATATTACTTCTGGTGCACGATAAAAACGTGATTGTATATATGTATATACACGTTGATTTTCATAACATGATGATCCAAAATCTATTACCTTTAAATATAATTAATAATATTAAATTTAATCTCATTCAATAATAATAATTTATATATTATCAGTTTTGCAAAACGGAAATTTTTTTGATAAAGTTTCGCGTTTCTATTATGTTTCGTAATACTTATACTTTATTCGAAATTTATTTCGTTATTCCGTTACGTTATATTGTAACGTTTTGCAAGACTGATATATATATATATATATTATATATATATATATATATATATATATATATATATAAACATTAAACATAATTAATATATTTTACCTTAATACCGGAACGTCCTTGTTGTTTTAATAAAACATTTTCTGGTTTCATATCACAATGTATTATTTTATTTTTATATAATGCATCTAAACATTGTAATAATGAATGTGCAAATTTTCTAACCAATTGTAAACTAAATCCATTAAAACCATTTTTTTTAATTAATTCATATAAATTAATATTTAATAATTCAAATGTTATACACATATGATTACGAAATGTAAAATAATCATACATGTGTATTATATTCATAGTATTATATTTATCTTGTTTACGTAAATGATGTAATATACGAATTTCTTCTTGTGCTTGACGATGAAAACGTTTTTCATTACGTACCATTTTTAATGCAACATGTTCATGTGTTTTATGATCATATGCTTTAACGACTTGTCCAAAACTACCTTTACCAATTATTTTTAATACTTCATAACGATATGCAACATGATCATGTGGTATATGTATATATGAACCTTGTTCATTATCATAATCAGAATTATTTGCACCAAATATACCAGGACGTTTTTTAGCATTAGCACCAATAAAATATATTTGTGGATATGTTAATATTTCATTACGTTCATATGGTGTTAATTTGTGTAAATATAATACCATTACTTGTTGTGGTGATACAACTAATGCTTTTGGTTTTTCTTGTAATGCTGATTTTTGTTGACCAGACATAATTATTTGTTCATGAAATATACAATTATTTGTATTACTATGATTTGATGATATTGATGATGATGATGATGTTGTACCGACAACATTTGTTGTTGATAATCCAGTTGTTGTAATACTATTATTATTGGCAGTTAAAATTTGTGATGGCAATGATGATGATGATGATGTTATAATCGATGGTGTTGTAACAATACCATGAATTAATGATGATGTTGTTGTTATTATACTTTTATTTTCATTATTGATTTTTTGTTGTTGTTGATGTGATATTATAGAAGAAATAGCCGATATAGATGATACATTTGCTTGAACTAAAATTGAAGAAGATGATGATGTAGTTGTTGTTGTACCATTTTGATTATTAGTTATTATTTCACTATTATTGCTACAACCACTAACTACCACTGAACTTGTGGTAGTAATTGAAGTTGCTGTGAATATTTTAAATATAATAATTTATTCAAGAATTTCTAAAAAAAAAATATGGTTTTTTTTCTCTTCCAATAAATTCTTTATGAATGAATAATAATAATAGTAAAAACTTACCAAGTGAATTTTGTGTTGTTGTTGTTAATAATGTTGTTGCCATTAAATTAGATTGATTTATATTTTGTGGTTGTTGTACAATAGTATAATTATGATGATGACTAATATCATCAATTGAAGCTCCACTAGATAATAAAATTCCTGTTGTATTATTAATTAAAATATGTTGTTGTTCAATATGATGATGATGATGATGTAAATGATGTTGTTGTTGTTGTGAAGTAGATGATTTTTGTTGTTGTTGATGCTGATGGTGGTGGGTACTACTACCAACCATTTTTTTTTGTAAATTAAATTAACTAATTTACTAATAATACAAATATATTTATATTATTTTAATTTTTTATATATTATTTTTACAATAAATTTAATTATCATCATTTTATTAAAATTGTTTTTATAAAATAATTTATTTTGTAAAACAGATGATCCGTAATTTAAGAGATTTCTCAAATCAAAAATTTTGATAAATTCCAGTCCAGCCCCAAAATCAGAATTTTACAAATTACAGTAAAAAATATTAATCATTTTTATGTTTAAAAATAATAACTGCACTGAAACATCGTATTGTAATCAATTTTATTGTAATTTGTCTGTCACAAATTATAGTAAATTTCAAATGAAATCCAGTTTTCATTACAACAAATTTTGCGACACTGATTTTGTTGGTAAAAAAAAAACAAAATTGGATTGAATTTAATTTCCCCCCAATTTTTTTTCCGTCTTATGATTGAAGTCCTATCTGCAAACGCAATTATTCATTAGAAAATTAAATAATCAATTCAATCAACAATTAAGATTCGTTATTATGGTAAATGCAATTGCTCTCTGAAAATGAAATTTACTCAAATATTTATATTTCCATCCAAATTCAGCACACTTTGATTTGTTGGAAAAATTTCGGGACTTTTATAAGACAGAATAAAACAATTTTTTATACAACAACAAAAAAATGATGATAATTTAAGTAATTAGGGCAAGACAACTTTTTGATCTAATTATAATATTATTTTTTACTTTACCTTTTATGAAAATATTAATGTGTATCCTTACTTTTTCCTTGAGTATTATTATAATCCAATTTTCTGGTGTTAAATTATTAATGGCTCAACAAAACATTTTTTTAGCTTTTTTTATTGTATTTTTAATTAATATTTTTATAATTCTTACGACCGACTTATCTGTGGTTATTACAGTACATTGCAGAGATTCCAATTATAATTTATGTTGTTCGGAATTATTTAACAGATATTTCATTTTTATTTTTTTTAAAATTTTCTGTTATTTGGCGATGAACATAAAAGTGTAAAGTCGTCATGTATGGAAGATTTATAATGTAGAGATCTGATGATTTTTTTTAAAAAAATTGACATTTTTTTCCTGACACCACACAAAAAAAATGTTTGCGATGTTCAACACTTTTTCTATACACAAAAAAAAATAAAAAATCTGGATTATAAAAATTGCAGATTAGGAGTTATTATAAATTTGAGTTACTTTTCATTATTTTTCATTCATTCAAATTAAATGAACTCACTATTGTGTACTTTTATTATTATTATTTGAAAATCTTGTTGGTGGATTTTTGTCATAAAGGATTAATTATATTTTTTCCATTTGGTGGACAGGACAGTCAGACAGGCGTGTTTGTTGAATTAAAAAAAAACCTTCTTGTACTGAGATCTTTTGTTGTTTTTTAGGCAAATTTTTTTAAAATCCTTTTGTTTGGTTCATCACACATTACACACAGTTATAACCACACTCGAACTCGACAGATTTCGATTTTTTGATTTGACTTTTCTGTTTTCTGCTTTGAATCTGGGGAGGGGCTTGTACTATGTGAGGTGATGATAAAAATTTTTGTTGTCTCAAATCAAAAATTGGGAAATTGCACAAGTCTATTAATGGCTTTAAAATGGGAAATTTCTTTGTACAACAAAAAGAAAAACAAATTAAAACTTCAAAATAATGTATACACTTTTTTGTTATAACATACGTACGACCGTCGATTTTCTTAAATTTTTACGAACATGCGCCAAAGCAAAAAAAAAAAATCTTTCCATTAATACACTATATTAATTATTCAGTAAAAATAAAAATTGGGAATTGAGTATCGTATCCTATTATTTTGCCTCAATTTAAGTGTAAATAAAAAGTTTTAACTAATGTTATGAATTCTAATTTTTATATTACAATTATTTACTGTGTTGCAGTTATTTCGTGGTTTTTATTTATTATGATGTGAGGAGAAAAATTAAACAAGATTACCAGCTCTTTACTGCATGCAGCACACAGAGCCTAAAAAGAACACAACTACAGGGACAGGCATCCACTTACGACACAATACGAAACGAAGTCAATTCTTCCATACATTGATTTGATACATGTATTTTTTTATACATATATATTATTAATTGTATGATAGGTAATTAATTAAAATTTAAACTTACCTAAAAACTATATTTTTTTCAAATATTTCATACCAACAACTTTGAAATTTTAATATTAATATCACAGATTTCAGAGCGCTAAATTGTTTTCGCCGCAGCGCAAAGATCATTGTCAATTTGGAGTTGGAAAACATTATTAAATACTACAATGTGAGCCAGATTTTCTGAACTATCTGGTCTGGATGCGCTTTCCGGCAGCGCCTTTTGTATATTGTAGCGTTTCCATTTAAATCGGATTAAGTTGGGATTGAGTTGACAGTTTCGACAAAATTATGACATTTATAATGAGAAAAAAAAAATTTCTACTATTTTTTCAATATATCCTTCCTTCCAAATGTTTCATATTTATTAATTATATTAATTTTGATCGTGTATACTTTTTTTTAATAAATTTACTTGTTCTTAACTCAAAATATTCTTGTCGTCGCCATATTTTACCTCTTTTAATACACATTTTAAATATACATATTACATATATCAAACAGTATTTATGTATACTTATTATAATTATTATTATTATTATATCAAACATTTCAATCCAATCTGCTTAGTTTCGTGCAGTTGAAATGGATCCAACGAAAACTTAATCCCTGTTTCCATGCTCAACAATCCGGATTGAACTCGGGTTCAATCCGTATGGAAACGTATTAAAATATTTTTGAACAGGCGAGGATGATTGTTTTTAATAATGTTTTCCAATTATGATTGTTTTTAATAATGTTTTCCAAAAATTTTAAAAAAAATCTACAAGTCGATCTACAATTTTAGATAAGAAACACATCAAATCATCATTACACAATCACAATGTCATATTTGCATGCAAGGAAATATAAGTATATTGTAATACTCATTTTAACCTATAACATTTTTTTTGACTATTTATATTATTTATTATTAGTATATCTGATAATTAATAAAAGAAAAGATCTATATTGTTTGAATAAGTTTAAAACAATGCAATTTGAGTTGTGTTATTGATGCTGTCATTTAGTAAAAAAAATGGATAAGAAGAAAGTTAATATTGTTGATTTATTTGACGAAGAAAAAAGAAACAATACATTTTTAACCGTATCCGCTCCAATGGTACGATATAGTAAGTAAGTATATTTTCCTTTGCTCTGAAATTATATATATATATATATATAAGAGAAATGTTGATTTTAATGCATCAATTAGAAAATAATGAATCAGAAAGAAAGGTAACTTAATATAAAAAAATTATTTTGATCAGACAATAATAATAAAAATTACTACCGAAATTGAAATTTTTAAATTATGTTGTACATTGTTAATTTCGCTTCTCACGATTAACAAAAAAAAATATAATTTAATCCAAATATTTGTTTTTTAATTTAGGCTTGAGTTTCGAACACTTTTAAGAAAATATAAAACAAAATTATGTTTTACACCAATGATAATTGCTGATTCGTTTTGTCGTAGTTCAAATGCTAGAAACAATGAATTTACAACAAATTTATGTATGTTAAAATAAAATGAATACCTATACAATTTTATATAGAAATATTTTAAGTCCTCTCCGCCAATGAATTTAAATAATATATATACTTAATATTTAAATTCAATAAATATTTTTCTTATTTAAAAAAAAACAGATGATTCACCATTAATTGCGCAATTTGCAGCTAAAGATGCATTTGAATTTAATACAGCATCTGAATTAATATATCCATATGTTGATGGTGTTGATTTAAATTGTGGTTGTCCACAAAATTGGGCTATTGCTAAAGGATATGGTTGTAGTTTATTAAAAAAACCAGATATTATATATGATATTATACATACAATAAAACGTAATTTACCACAAACATTTAGTTGTTCAATTAAAATACGTTTATTAAATAATCATAATATTAAACAAACAATTGATTTATGTAAAAAATTAGAATCATGTGGTATAACATTTTTAACAATACACGGTCGTACACCATGGCAAAAAAATACAGAACCAGTTAATATAAATTTATTAATTGATATTAAAAAATCCATAAATATACCATTAATATTAAATGGCGATATTAAAACATATTTAGATGCTAATTATATGTATAATAAAACAAATTGTAATGGTATAATGGTAGCTAGAGGTTTATTAAAAAATCCAACATTATTTACGAATACAGATAAAACAACTATTGAATGTTTACAAGATTGGATTAATATAACATCATCTAATAATAATAATAATATAACATATCAATGTTTTCATCATCATTTAACATTTATGATCGAAAAATTAATAAATAAATCTAAACGTAAAATTTTTAATAATTATACAAATAAAAATGATATATATAAATTTATGTTAGATAATTATAATATAAATAATAATATTGATGATAATTTAGAATATATAAATAATTATAAAAAAAATAATATTATTTGTACATATCCAGATGATTTATATAATAAACGTATTAATGAGAATATTATTAATGAAGATAATTATAATAATAAAATAAATCATATAGATGATAATAATGATGAAATTATATTTGACGATTGGAATGACAATAATGTTGGTAAATTTTATAATAGTTTTATACAATTTAATTAAAATATATTTATAAAAAATTAATTCGGTTTAAATGGCATATAATAATAGAATAGACATAAATACTAATTAATTAATAAATATTTAAAATATTTTATTTAATAATTTCAATTTTTTTTAATATATGGAGATCAAATTAATGGCCAAAAAAACAATAAAAAAATATATATAATTCTAAAGATTTTTATTTTTTGTTATTTAATTTCATCATAACTAATTTAGTTTATTATTGTTCTCACATATTCATTTTAAAAAAAATTGTCATGGTCATTTCAATTCAATTTCAAAAAATTTGCTTCAAAACGTTCATGTTGATAATACTACGTGAATGGTTATTCGCAATTTCCACTAGAGCCAACACATCTGGTAGACTTAGGAGTAACGAAAAAAAATTTAAATGATTTAACAAAAGGGCATTTTAATAGCCACTTTTTTAAAACAGAAAAATAAAATTATATTACGTTACAACTCCAAAGAATACAACTCCAACAATTTTCTAGAAGTCAAACTCTGGATGACCTTGAACATTTAAAGGCGGAATTCAGACAATTTCTTTTATACACCATACAGGAATTGTGGCGTCAAAAGGTCAAGCGGAGACTTTGTATATATAATATATAAGAAACATTTATATTATCCAAAGGTGTAACTTAAGTTTTACTTAAAACAACAACAAAAAAGGATCATAAACTTAAAAAGAAAAAAGTAAAAAATTTATTAAAAAATTTAGAATTTCTTTTTTTTATTGTTTCAATTATTTTTTTTTAACTTTAATTATTATTTTTTTAATCGTCATTTTCATTTTTTGTCTTAATATTTTTGTTTTTAATTACTTACTAAATTATATAATTTCTTTTTTAACATCTAGATTTTTTTTATTATAATTAACAAAAAAAAAAAAAAAAAAACTTGATAAATTTGTGAAAAACGAAAGTATAAAGAATTTCCACAAAAAAATAAATTAAAAACAAGCTTTAAATTTATATAAAAAAAAATCAAAAGTAATTCTTGTTTTTGTTGTTGGTGTTGTTTTGTTTTTATAAAAATTGAGAGAAAATAATAATAATAAAAAAATATATATGTATTTATGTATATATATAAAAGTTTCTAAAGTATTGTTCCTGGTTTTCTAAGTGGTAACCGTCTACGTTGTCCTAATAAACCTAATCCTCTTGGTTGCTCTGATGATACTTCAGTATGTTCAGTTGTTTCATCATCTTTATGTAAATCATCTTTACCATTATCAGATTGTTCATTTGTTGTATTATTATTTTTTGGTTCATCTTTCTTAGTATCATTATTATCGGAATTTAAATAATCAGAATCTTCTTCTACTGCTGATTCTAAAAGTAAATATATTTGTATAATGTCGGAGTATCCAAAAATAAAAACGAATGTGTTAGCAAAATTGATGAAATTTTGGGTAAATACCCGAAGAGAAATTTTCGTGATGTAAGAAACACTACTAATCACATTAAAATTTCAAAATGATCTCTTTGGATATAATATGGTACATACAGGGTTCAATAAACTATGAAATGATTTAAAATATAATAAAATTATATTAAAAATATCAATTAGAAATTTAATTGTTATAAATCTTTTTAATTGTTATAAATAGAATGTCGGGAAAATCTTTAAGGAGGTAGGCCTAGGCCCACATTGAGCTGTTGAGCCAAAAGAAAAAGAAGAAGAACCAATAATAAATGTTATTAAAAAAAATTAAATAGAAAAATAAAAATGTTATGTGGAATTGTTGGAAATCGATCAAAATGACCAGTGTACCAAACATAGTATTTATGTTTGATACATATTTGGTACAGTGTACCAAACATAGTATTTATGTTTGGTACACTGTGTAATATAAATCTTTTTACCTGTTGTTGATGATCCACCTATTTGTAATTTTCTTCTAGCTAATAATGGATTTATTTTACGATTAATTTGTATTGGTGATGATGATTTTGGTTTATCAGACTTTTGTATTTGAATTCGTTGACGCTGTTTTAAACGATTCAATCCAATTGGACCACCACTATTACTACCAGCAGCATTAATAACTGTTTGTTGCGTAGTATTATCAACATTATTATGATCATTATTATTATTATCTTGTTCATCATTTTCAGATTTATGTTCATCAGTATTATCAATAGCTGTTGTTGCTAATGATGATGGCAAATTTGTTGTTTTCTGTAATGGATTTAATCGACCACGTGGTAATAATCGATTATTATTATTGCCATTACCACTAATAGGTCGATTTAAATTAAAACGTGATGGTCTTGTTGGTATAGATGGTTTATTATTATTATTATCATCATTATCATTTTTATTTATATCATCATCATTATTAGATATATTTAATGTTGTTGTTGATGCATGTAATGTTGGTCGACTACGTCCTCTTAAATTTAATGTTGGTCTACCACGTAATGTACGAACTGTTGTACCAGATAATGATGTTGTTGATGATGATGATGATGATAAACTATTTAATGATGTATCATCATCAATTGAATTATCATTTAAAATTTTTTCAGTTGTTGTACTTCGTAAATTAAAACGATTTCGGGCTAAAATTAAAATTTAAAAAATAAAATAAAAAGAATATAATAATTAATTTTTAATATTTTACTTCTTCCACGTAATGGGACAGATGATGATGATAAAATGGTTTTAGATGATATATCATCTTTAATAATTTGTTCTTCTTTAGCAATTAATGGTGCTGAAGTACTTGTTGGTCGTCCAGCACGTCCACCATAAGTTGGACGTTGAAAACGATCTTTAAAAAAAAAGGATAATGTTTTTTTTATATATAATGTAATTTATATAATATTTATATAGGTACTGGAATTTCTGGTTTTAGTTGATTTATCCGATAATGATGATTCAGTTGGTTCAATTGTTGTTGTTGTTGTTGTTGTTGATAATGTACTACCGGGTTTTAAACGGAAACGATTACGACCAACATTTGATAATCCACGTCTACCACCTTGTACTGATGATGTTTGTGGTGTTGTTGTTGTTGTTGTTGTTGTTGTTGTTGTTGGTACTGGTGTTGTTGTTGATGTTGTACTTGCAGTTGTTGATGATTTAATTGTTGTTTCTTGTTGATTATCATTTATAATTGTTGTTAAATCATTTATATCATCTGTTGATAATAATAATATTGAATTATCTGTTGTTATTGTATCAATATTTAATATATCATCTGTTGACTGGTCCATATTTAAATTAGCATTTGCTAATATTGCATATAAATCAAATGCTACTTTTTCCATAAATGGTGTTGTATTTTCAATATCATTACTATCATTATTATTATTATCTTTATTTGATGATGCTGATGATATTTCAGATAAATTGATATCAATATTTGTTTTTTTTTTATCTAATATTTGTTGTTCATTTAATTTTTTACTTTCATTTTTAATATTATTATTTACACTTTCACTAATATCAATATCACTTAATGATGATGATGATGTAACCTGTTTGCCTGTACCACTATTATTACTACTAATTTTATTATTATTTTGTTGATTTGATTGTTGTTGTTGTTGATTATCTAAAATCCGGTTACCCTTGGCCTGTTTATCATCTGTATTAAAAGTTTCACTATCAATTAAATCTAAACTGGGACGTTTAACACCATGTTTTTTTTTATTTATATTATTATTGTTACCACCAATATTAATAATAGTATCAGATTGTTCATTATTATTTATAATTGATTCAGTTGTTTCTTTATTATTATTACGTGGTGGAAAACGTGTTATTAATGGTAAACGTCCTTCATCAACTTCTTCAGTTACTGGTATACTAGATCGACCAGATTTTTGTTGTTGTTGTTTATTCTTATTATTATTATTTATTGTTATTTCATTATCATCACCATTATTATTATTATTACTATTACTACTACGATCAATATTTGTATAACGTGATTTACCACGAATTGTTGTTGTTGATGATGATGTTGCTGCTGATATTGCTGATAATTCAATTTTATTGTCATCTTTTATTAATTTTTTTTGTTGAGATGTAATTTTTTTATTATTTATATTTTTATCAGTCTTATTATCTTTTTTATTATTATTATTACTATTTTCATTATCACTATTATTATTATTTTCATCGTCATCATCATCATAATAATAATATACATATTCATATTCATAATCCTGACCATTTGGTCCTTTTTTAATTTGTATACGTGATTTTTGATTATTTTCTGTACCAGCAATATCTAAATTAATTGATTTATCAATTAAACCAGAATTTTGATTATTATTAACATTTATATCATCATTATTATTATTATTATTATTTATTTTTAATATATTATTAGATTCAGTTGTTGTTAATATAATATTTGGTACTGTTGTTATTATAAGTTTATCATCATCATCTCTATTATTATTATTACTATTAACACTATTATTATTTATAATTAATTCTGGTGCATTACGTGTTTCTTCAATATTTTTCATTATATCTTCATTAATTAATAAAGATAATATTGGATTTAATTCAGGACGTTCTTTCGTTGATAATAAATTTTGTATTTCTTGTATTTCCATTAAATTATTATTATTATTATTTGATTTTATTAATTTCATATTATTTTTATTATCAATATCATTATTATTATTATTATTTATTTTAATAATTGGTCTTTCATTTTGTATTTTATGTGATGTTGAAAAATTATTATCAGGGCGTTTATGTGATGTTTCAAATTCTAATAATATAGGACTATTACTATTATTATTATTATTATTTATTGAAGATGACGATGATTGTGATACTGATGTTGTTACGTTAATATTATTTATTATATTTTCATTATTATTATTATTTATTAATGATGTTAAATCATTATTATTTTCAGCTAATATTATTGTTGATGTACTAATTGATATTAGTAATATTAAGAAACTGGAAAAAAAATGTATATTAATAAATAATAAGAAAATTAAATTAAATGATTTAAATATTTTTTGTTTTATAATGTATTAAAAAAATAGCCTTTAACCAAAATTTCAAATTATACTTTTTTAATTCAAATTGATTTAAAAATTTCTTTTTTTTCAATAAAATTTGTATATGTTATTTACTTATATGTATATAGCATTTCCGGTATATCTAAATGAACTTTGTCCATTTCATATTTGAGCTGCCATATGGTTTATTTAGACCCGGAAATGCTTTATATATATATATATAAATATAGTATAACTGTCAAAAAGGTTTTAATAGAAAAAAAGAGTTTGTGTTCTATGTTTTTAGAATTACAATATACATAATACTCTTTTTGTCTCATAATAATTATTGAAATATATTTGTAAAAATACTTTTTACTGCAGTGTAGCAATATATATGAATATAAGGGTTTGAAAATATTTCTCATTGTATATTGTATATATATTTTTTAAGGTGCAGCAGAATATTTTTTTTTATTTGAAATTATTTTTTTTATGTATATGCGCGGGTGAAAGTTAAATGTTGTTTAATTTATCAATTTTTTACATAATTAAAAAAAATGAAAAAAATAAAAACCTACCAACATATTTTTTTTTATATTTGTAATATATTTAAATTTTCGAATTGCAAAACTCCTTTTATAATAAGATACATATATACCTCATCAAATATTATTATTTTGAAGAATAAATATGTATACAAAAAAAATTATATAAATAATTATTTTTAATATACCTAGTATAATATATAATTAATTAAATCTTACCATAATTATATAAATTTCAAATTTATATAGAATATATTATTTAAATAGTTTATAAAATATTTGATGATCAAAGACCCGGTTTTTTTTTTTAATTTATAAAAATTAATTGCTTTATGGTTTAGAAAACGTTAATATATATTCACAAAATGTAACTTTGTAAAATTGAAAAAAAAAAAAAATGATATAGTTTCATCATGTATACTTTATTTCCTTAGAATTTATTTAAATTTGATTTTTTCTCATTTACTTTTTAAAGTTTGGTAAAGACTAAATTTAATTGTTTAAAAAAAACTATTTTTATGTATGGTAAAAAAGACAAATTTGACCGGAAGGGGTGTAAATGGTATATATTATAGAAATATTATTTAAATAAAAAAAAATTATTATTATAAAATTTATTCAAACTTACATATATCGCAGCATCTTGATTTTTAAATATTATAATTTTTCTTTTCTTTCTTTTTTTTATTTGTTTAATTATTATTTGTTACTTTCACTTTTTTTCGCTTTTTTTTGTTACAATAAAATTAAAATCACGTTTTTTTATTATTTACAATATTTCTTCCAATTTGGTAAATTTATATATTTATTTGTGAGTGTGAACTCTTCTTGATTGATTTTCTTATATAGTTAAAATTGTACTGAATTTTTGTTGCAAAAATTAATATTTTTTTCTTAATATAGTGCAATGTTTTCATTCGTTTTTGTATATATATTATAGTTTTTTTAATCAGTGAGATACCAGCAGCAATTCCACATCGACAATACAAATTATAGGGAGTATTATTATTATATGGTTAAGATAAAAATGTCACAAAAATACGAAAGAAAAATTAATTAAATTATTGCATGGTAATTTGATATATGTATATGACAACCGAAAAAAGCCCATATATTAAAAACTTACATATATTATATAACCATACAAAATCAACTGCCAGGACTTTTAAAAATTTATATAATTTTTTTTTACTAATAGTTTGAATATATATAAAAAATATTTTTTTTTAAATTAATAAACACAATAATAAATCTGAAAAATCTGAAAAAATACTCCGATAAAAAGAAATCAATCTGACTAATCTGAAATTGAAATATGAAACAAAGCCATAAGATTGATCAGATTGATCTGAGCAGAAATAAACACTTTCAGATTGATCATATTGATCTGAGCGTAAATTAGAAACACCATAAATTACTATAAATATTATTAATTTATAGTAATTTATTATTATTATATAGAAAAGTGAATTTTGAAAAAAAAAATCAATGTTGAAATCATGGAAACAAAAATTCTTTTATAATTTTTTCTTCACAAAAAAAAAATCGAACCTTTTTTTTATAAAAATTAATTTTCTTTCTAATTTTATGCACACAATTTGAAATTTTTTTCATTTATATAGGTATATTATATAAAAAATTTGTAGTGGGGATTTTGAAACTTTCTTATATTATTCCAAGAATATTATTACTGTAATAATGAAGAAATTTTACATTATTTCTTTTTTGTAATTTATAGTTTGTTTGTAACAGAAATTTTAAAATGTACATAATTCTTAATTTTGTTTTCTACAATTTGAATTATGTACAACGGTAAAAATAATAATAATAAAAAAAACGTGATAAAAATTAATACATTTATTTGAATATGTATATATACATAGTTTTCTTTTATGTAAGAAAAATATATCTAAGCATAATAATAACTTAAAAAAAATTCTTAATTATTTAATTATTATTTCGACATATAAGTAAAAGCTTTTAAAAAAGTATGAGGCTAACACTTGAAAGGCCGACGACTTTTTTTTAATGTTCTATAATATAAAATGTTAACATACAAATACAATGTTATACATTGTAGATATAATATATACGCGATAATATAATGCAACAATAAAATATGTACTAACAAAATGTCATTATATAAAAATTATATTAATATGGATGGATAAAAAATGTTGTGCAGTTGAACTACTCCGTAATAGTTTCATAATCGTGTCCTTTTTTTTTAATTTATCAGTATTTATTATTATTCTAATTTGATTTCTTCTCATTTCATAACCTTTACATATATATGATTTTGAGATATTTATATTAAAATTTAAAATATTTTCGTTTCCAGCGCCCCTATGACAAAAATTTCAAAAATGTTTAATGTAATGACATCGTATTGTCCGCGTAATTAAAGTTTTCAAAGAGTAGTTACACTATTCATTTTTTCTTCATATAAACATTTACTATTCCGGTCCGGACCGGATTAGTGTGTCTGTAAACAGGGACAGGGATTGAGTTGAAATGGGACGAATAATTGATCGTTCCATTTCCAATCCATTTGAACTCAATCCCAATTCAACTCGGTACATGGAAACAAGGCATATATTAAAACAAATATGAATTATGGCAACGCAAGTAACAATTTTTTAAAAATGAAATGACATTATCGGTTAAAAAATAGTATACACTAAACTCGTGTTTTTATATTAAAAAAATTTAAAGCTTATAAAAAATGTATAATGTTTTTTAAATTTATAAAGGTCATGCTTTTTGAATTAACACATTTGATTAATATTGTGAATTTCTTAATATTAATTTAATTTTAACACAAAAATTGTTGCAGATTGTAAGAAATATTTATAGTTCATGTACTTATAATATGGCAATCAGGTTAAAATATAATATATATATATGTATACATATAGCGCAGCGCGCATAGTGGCAGAAATTTGAAAAATATAATATATATATATATATATTAGATATATATATATATATCTAACACAAATCTGGTTTAACAACATATCAAGCTCATTGATCAATATTTTATATTATACATAAATGTATATATATACGGTTTTGCAAAATTTCAAAAGAAAATAATACAAGTTAAAGAAAAGTGAGAGTAAGATAACAACAAAATACCTTAACAAATAAGCAGAAGGAGAAAAAAAAACAAAATTCTGTAAAATGTGTAAATATATTTGTAATAGGTACATGTATATAAAATATTTTGAATATAAAAAAAATTGTGTAATTTTCGAAAATTTTGCTGCTACATTTCAAGTTTTTTTTTGTTATTTGAAAATAAAATTTTTAAGTTTGTATTCTAAATATTTGGTTTTTTTTACACCGAATTTCAATTTAATTGAATGGAACAAAAAAAACATTTTCATTATTAAAATATAAAAATTATAAAAAATTAATTTAAATCAATAAAAAAAAATCGTTATTAAAATTAAAAAAAAAAACAACAAATTTTACTTTGATCTTTAAATTTTATATAAAAAAGCAACAAAACAATAATTTTTTCTATTAACTTGAATTTATTATTCTTGATATTTTGTGTGTGTTTTTATTACTATAAAAAAGGATATTAAATTAATTTTTGCAACATTTTGAATACTAAAACTAAAGTCAAATTTTGCAACATTTTGAATACTAAAAATATTTCGTCATCTTGAAATGTAGCAGCAAAATTTTCGAAAATTACACAATTTAAAAAAAAAAAAAAATAAAAAAAACAACAACAACGAAACAACAAATCGTCGTGTGAGAAGCGAATTGTCGTAAGCGTCATATAACGTATCTAACGTTTACGACAATTCGCTTCTCTCCCCCCAATAATACTTAAGTGCCAGTCATAGTGATTTCGATTCGAACGGCACGTTCGAATCGAAAAGAACCGTTCGTTTCGAAAAGAAATTATAGTCACAATGTATTCGTTCCGTTTATATAAAAAAAATATGTTTAATCTCTATTTTATGTATTAAAATAAATATTTTGTGCATTTATTATACAATACTGGATGCTTCTTAACATTTTCAATAAACTCCCCCATAATAATTCAAAAAATTTAAATTTCAAATGTATAATTATAGGTTATGTCATTCGACCCATCCGGCAAAGTTCAAATATTTTTAACTCTTTTCGAATGAATTCGTTTCGACACGTTCATTGTGACTTGCAATCCGGCATACCATATAAAATATATGGGGCTGTCAAAATTTGAAATTTCGAACGTGCCGTTCGAATCGAAATCACTGTGACTGGCACTTTATAAATAATAAACCTAACATCCCCTATAATATAATTCAACCTTCATCATTTAATATATTTAAAGAACTACAATTTAAATCCCCAGTTATAGAATAAAAAACCAATCGTAAAGAATAACATACAGTTAATCCTGTAGAAAAAAAATCGTCGTGTGAGAAGCGAATTGTCGTAAGCGTCATATAACGTATCTAACGCTTACGACAATTCGCTTCTCACACGACGATTTGTTGTTTCGTTGTTGTTTTTTTTATTGGTTGGAAAGAGATCTGTATGAAATAGTGGGTTAACACAACAAAATTCTATACAAATTCACATTGCACTGTTTCAAGCTCAATAAAAGAAAACAATATTCCGGTCCGGTTCCGTTTCTCTAATATTCGAAATCCCGAAATATGTTCGAATTATACGAATGAGTGTCCAAACAATTTCGACAACCTCTCCGTTCCCCGTGTCCATCCCGTATACCTATATTTCGATTAAAACTACTCGCAAATCGTAAAGTAGTAAATTCTGAGTAAAGCCTTGCATACTGCAACTGCATGTGTAAAAAAAAGAATAAAATTTTGACCACAAAATATTCTATATACAATATAATCTCTCGCTATGATATTATGCTTAAGGAAATGTGCTTATGTTTTTATCGTCCATACCCTTTCGATTTGCCCAAATTTTATAAATTTGATTTTTTTTTTATGTTATGATTTTTTATCCTTTTAATTTGTAATAATATATGTTTTTTTTCTATTATGTTCCTTTGTTTTTTTTAATGACTCACTATTTTTTTATATAAATAAATAATTTATTTTATTTATAATTTTATTTTGTTTTTTTTATTCAATTTAATTTAATTATTTTTTTATTTAATAAACTCACAAAATTATTTTTTATAATTTAAAAAAAAAAAATTTATATATTGTTCTTTTTTTATTAGCGCGTAATTTTTATTTAAATTTTTAAAAATTCAATAAAAAAAATTAATTATTTTTTCTATATACAAAAAAAAATTATTGGTTTGTTGAAAACCAATTTTTTTATTTAGCTTCACAAAAAAAAACACAACTAACCACTTCTACCTAAATTTTACAACTAAACGTAAAAAAAATCAAAATTTAAGAAATATTAAAAACCGGGATTAAAAAAAATGTTTTTTACCATTTCTCCATAAAAAAAAAGTTAAATAAAAAAAAAAAAGATGTTTTTCTTTTTCTTAATTGGTAAAATTAAAAGCAAAAACAAAAAATGTGTAGAGAAATATATTTTTGAAAACGAAAAAATAATAAAAATTAAAATAAAAACAATAAATTTGAAAAGTATAATATATAAACAACGAAAAAAAAGGAGAAAAAATAAGAAAAAAAATGAAAATCAAAAACACAGAAAAAAAATTACAAAAACTATAAAAATTGAATAAATTCGATTATTATTATTATAATTATTGATATTAAATATATTTTACATATACACATATCTATACATAAATATATGTACATATATATATTATTCTCCTTTCACTTTAAACGATTGAATGATAAATAAAAACAAAGTGGGGGCTTTATGTATGCAGCGCCCCCACTTTTTATATACAAAAAAAAAAAATAAAAAACATAACATGGTTTATATATTATACTTATATGTATATACCTATATTGAAAAAATATAAAAAATTATTAATAATAAAATAAAATACAAAATATTATTTAACGCGCCTGGTATGGTGACGACATAATAAACAATTTTCTTATTGTCGCTCCACTTTTTTTTCTTTTTATTTTTATTATCCAAGTCTAAGGTATAGGTATAATAACAACAACAACAAAGAATGGGGGATCAAACCAAATTTTTTAAACAAATTTTTGATGATCGAAAATCTTGATGTTGTCCATAATTTAAACGAAGCAATAAATACAAATCATAAAATCTCGATTTTGTTGTTTTTTTTTTAATTCAGCCTAGAATTTATGAAATCAATAATTCAAATCCAGTGCAGAGTTTTTGAGATCAATTATGTTGATCCAACAATGCTGATTCGATTTAAAGAAGTTTGTCTGTAATAAAAGAATATATTGCACCAATTTATAGCAAACATATGTACCATATTTTGTTACATACAATCTCCCAAAAAAAATTTGCAAATAGTAATAATCGCGTTACACATTTTTCCAAAATATTGTACCCCGCCAGTCATTTCCGATCCATACTTATTATTTATACATATATATATTATTTTTTATAAAAAACCATTTGACCAGGTTTTTCACACCAAAATGGCAATTCCATTTAACAAAAAATAACTAAAGAAAAATAAAGGTCATTTATTATTAATTTTGTTCGAACGCTGAACTTACGAAATATTTTTTTTTATTATTACTTATATTTCGATATAATATGGTAAACTAAAAAAAATGATGAAAAATGAAAAATAAAGTGATAAAACAGTATTTGTGTTATTTACAAAAATCACAAAAGTTTTTTTTGCATATTTAAATTAATATTGCAAATAAACTTTTATGTATAAAAAAAATCCAAATAACCAAAATTCCTTACAAATTTCATTTCATTTTTGTTTTGTCGTTAAATAAATTTTGTCGTATCTTTTTTTTTTTAATATTTAACCAATATTTTTGGTTAAATTACAAGAGAAAAAAAAATAAAAATTTCGATGCCAGACAATCGACGATTATTAATTGATTTTTTCCTTCTTCTTTTGTATTTGTTATATGAAATGGTTATTAAAGATTTTAATATAACCCAATGAATCAATCTCAAACCATCATAAATGATTTACCTCTCGGTTGTTTATGTTAATGCTTTTCTGTTCGTCTGTCTATCCGATCTAAACTATCAAAAATCAATTATTTCATATTGTTAATGTAGACATAAATTTATGATACGATCCACCTAATGGAGAGCTTGAAATTATTCAGAACCAAAATATAATTAATAGAAATTTAAAATCCAACAGCTCTTAGGTTATCCATCAGTTGCTCGAAATTTTGCAAATTCATCAATAAAAATCTATATATGTATATAATATATGTATACATAACATCATATTATGTAAACTTGTAAACGTTTAAAATTTATCTGACAGACAACACTATATGAAGATTTAAAGCCAAACATATTTTGTAGCCAAGAATAGGAAAATTCAAATTGCAATCTTAATTATACATATATATATGTATATAACAATTCCGTTAGCTCGTTCCTAGATGTTATAACATTATATTTTCTTACTTTCAATAACTGAAAATTCTCCTATTTTAAAAGTACAAAAAATAATTGATGTGGCTAAAAAAATTTATACTGGTATATTTTCAAGGTCTTTTTTTTAAATTCCACAAAAAAGAAAATATATATATGCATAGCATACATATATTATAAATCTTCTATATATATGTATGTATATAATATACTATATATATATATATATATATATATATATATATATATGAAAAAAAAAATTATGGTTGACCTTTATATAAATTGTGAAAGTAAAAAAAATTAAATATAAATTCTTCTAAATTCATAAAAATCACAATTTTTTTTGTTGAATCACAAATTTTATTCCCAAATCTAAAAAAAAATTCTTTTAAAAATTTAATTTCTCATTCATTCTAGAAATTCAAGCGATTTCTTTGTGTTTCTATACGGAAGTTACAGAAATATTAAACTATAACTCAATTTTTAAAAACATGTTTTTTAGAATGTATATATATATATTATATAAAATCAATTTATGTTAACTTTTTGTTTCTATTCTATAAAACAAATTATTGAGAATTACCAAAAAGAATTTGTGTACATAAATCTCATATTAATTTTGAATTTGGGTTCTTTTCTTTATGTTTGCCTATAAAATGTTTGATGAACAACTAAAAAAACATCTGTATTTTCATTTCAAACATTGATTTTATTAAATTTATCTGTGTACATACACAAAATATTAATATAGGAATAAGGAAATAAAATTCGAAGTTGTTTGTAATTGTATATAAAATATGAACAATCTTAAAATTAAAATTTTATTTATAATCTACTTAGAATAGTATTGTATGGAAATCATTTAAAACTGATCCAATTTATAGTTAGAATTACATTAATAATGATTTATATTATTGTTACTATATAATATTTAAAAGACATTTAATACGTGAATTTTTTTAAATTGTATAAGCAATAATATTGAACTTTTGGTGAGATATAAATGCGTTTTTTAAGAAAAAACTTTATCTGAAATCAATAATTATTTAATATTATAAAAAAAATATTAATACTTAATTTGGGTAGTAAAGGATAAATCAAAAGTCTCAACTCTTAAATATAATATTCAATTTAAAAATATATGTAATATGTACCTATATGTAAAATATTAACTCTGAATAAATAAATTATGGTCTTAATCAATTTTATAATTGATAAATTGATATACATATTACATTTTTTACACGCTTGTCCCATTATAATTGGGACAACAAAATTTAATGCAAATAGTAATACAAATCCATCCTTAGAACACAAACTCTTTTTTTTCGTTTTTCATTAAATGTATTAACCTTTGACATATATGTATAATAATTCCGTTAGCTCATTCCTAGATGTAATTTAAAACATTTATACATATATATATTTATGTATATAAATTGGTCAAGGTAAACTTTTTTTTTTTAATTTTATTTGACTGCAGATTGTAGAGTATGAATATAGTAAAATTTTATATTATGAATAATATATAAATAATATATATATATATATATATATATATATATATATATATATATATATATATATATATATATATATATATATATAAAAATTATGTATCCTTCTTCACTGTCGTGTAGTGTAGATGTAGATGAGAGAAAAAAAAAGTAAAAGTGAAATTTGTTTTTCTGTTATTTACATAACGTTATTTTTTAGTTATCTAATAATTATTTAAAATGCAAATAAGAAATAAAAATAAAAAAGTTGTATAATTAACCCATTCAGATTCAATGACAACATTTTTTGTTCCCCAAAAATTATTAATTTTATTACGATATTAATTTTAAATTGTTAGTTTCACTATTCATTTTGATACAAAATGTAACAATATTCAGTCCATTTGTGATTTGTGGTTGATATAAAGGGTTTGATCAGCTTAGAACACGAAAAAATTATATAAATAGAATAGAAAAGAAATGCTATAAATAGAAAAGAAATTATTTTATATTTTTTTACATATTTTATAAGAAAATCTATTGTTTTATTTTTCAATTTGAGCACCCTGTATATAAATATCATTTATTTGTGATGTGATATATGATCTCTTTGATTCGTTATTATTTCTCTGAGGCATCGATTCTAAGTTTAAAACTTTCAGATGTACCATTAATAATGTCAATAAATCGTGTCCAATTTCTTTATAACAAAATTGATTTAAATAGTAAGAAAAAAAAGCCAATTTATACTTCTTACAATTAGTGTAATAATAATTGCTGTACTACAGGATAGTTTAAATATTTTGAATAAATATAAAATTAGGAGTAGATTATCATTTGGAATAAAAAGGCAATCTACAATCAAAATATTATCCTTTTTTATTTCCCTCACGAATAGAAGTTTTAATTATTTTATAAGCATTAATTGTTGAAGTTTATATTGTTATAGATTTTGTCTGCATATTTAGCTCCATTCTTAATTATTTAAAATGCAAATATTTTGACACAATATTTTGACGGTTGCTAAGATCAATTTGGAAAGGGTTATAGTAATTAATACTAAAAATGTAGCAAAAGTATTTCAATTATACGTCGGCGCCTTTCTTTCTCCTGTCGGAAGTCTGCAGCGCCGCGCATTGACAATATGACAATAATGTGCCGAATTTTTATATACAGTGGCGCTTTTCTTTCTCAGTCTGAAAGTTTGCTGCGCATTGACAAGAAAATATCAAGCTGTCAAGTCAATGATGAATAACAAATTTATTTCTTAAATTTTGTATTGCCAACGGGAAAAATGATTAATATTTTAGCTTCTGGAAACGTATGTATTTAATAAAATAAAGAATATATTTTGTGAATAAATAGTTTTTGGCGGAAATAAAAAATATATTCTTTATTTTATTATAGAAATATATTATCAAGTGACTTGGTTGTTATTAAAATATAAAATGTGAATGATAAATATTATAATTATGTCTAAAGTTTTTTTTTTAGATATTCCAACATTTTGAAGATAAACCAAATAAATGTGAATTTGTGGTCGTGGTTTTCCACAGATGTGTTCTCACTTGAACGACATTTTCGTAAAAATCATTTATATCGGGGGGAAAAAAAAGAAGAAATTTATTTGTAAAATATGTGATAAAAAATATTATGAAGCATATGCATTAATGATTCATACTAGAACACATTCTGAAGAAAAAGTGCAAAAAGTGTAAATATTTTTTTAGCGAATTTTTTTTAGTGTAATTTATTTTATATATTTTGATAGATTTACACATCAAAGTACACATACTGGTGAAAAAACATATATTTGTACGAAAGCATTTTCATCATGATCCATTGTATTAAACATTTTAGCCGATCAGAATACATATATTGTAATTAATTTGAATCTTAATACTACATATAATTTTTTATTTTTTTTAGTTGATATGTTAACTCATACCAAAGAAAAACCATTTTCTTGTACAATTTGTAATAAATCATTTACAACAGGTACACAATTAACATAATAATAATTATGGAGGAAGAAATAGAAATAATAATGCAATTTGATATGCGTTGGCGCCTGACAGTCAGTGCAGTTTATAAATTATGAAGTGTTTCTATGAATAGGTACATTTCCCCCCTTTTTGTTTTGAGAAAACTATAGACGCTTATAATTAAAATTTTTTTTTATTCTATAAGTGATACTATATTATACTATATTTATTAGAAATTATGGAATTAACGGAAACATTCCTAACTACAATCACACCAATCTGTACCGAACTCCGAGTTCAACCCGCATGGAAACGCAGTATAAGTTATGTGCGGCGGCGTTTTTATTTTTGCTGTGAAGTTTGCTGCGCTTCACATTGATAACGAAGTGCCATTTTTTATATGCGGTGGCGCCTTGTCATGTGAGGTCTGTTGCGCATTCACAACAAACATGCGCCACCGGATATTGACAACAAACAGGCGCCGCTGGACACATTGAAAACGAAAAGGCGCCACCGGACATTGGGATTTTTTTTGCATTTATTAATCGCCATGAATAACATTTCTGTGGTACATTTTTTTTTTGATTGCCGACGGCAGACGCATAAAAATTATTTATAGATATTTCTGTAATAAAATATAAAGAATATATTTATAAAAAATTACAAAATATATTCTTTATTTTTATTATGAAAATATTTTAATGTTTCCATGCACAAGAATCCGGATTGAACTCGAGCATGGAAACGTAACATAATTTTTATATACAGCAGCGCTTTTCTTTATACTCTGTATGCGGCGGCGCTGCGCATTGACACAAGGTGCCGAATTTTTATATGCGGTGGCGCCTTACTTCTCATGTGAAGTCTGTTGCGCATTGACAACAAACATGCACCGCCGGACATTGGGATTTTTTTTTTTTTGCATTTATTAATTATTTCTGTGGTAGACATTTTTTTGTGTTGGATTGCCGACGGCAAACGGTTAAAAATTATTTATAGGTATTTCTGTAATAAAATAAAGAATATATTTATTAAAAATAAATAAATATATTCTTTATTTTTATTATGAAAATATTTTGTTTCCATGCACAATAATCCGGATTGAACTCCAGCATGGAAACGTAATATAAAATTTATATGCGGCGGCGCTTTTCTTAATTATGTATGCGGCGCCGCTTTTCTCTTTCTTGTATGCGGCGCCGCTTTTATTTTTCCTGTATGCGCATGCGGCGGAGCCTTTCTTTTTCCTGTCTGAAATCTGGTGCGCTGCACTTGATATATTGAAATAAAACACATGAGTCGGGAAGACATTTTTTTTGTTGCATTGCATTGCCGACGGAAAAACAGAAATAATTTATTGATATTTCTATAATAAAATAAAGTATATATTTATAAAAAATTATAAAATATTTTCTTTATTTTTATTATAAAAATATTTTAGTTTATATTATAAATACAAAAATTTATAAAAATTAGTGTTCTTAATAAGTGTTTTTTTTCTTTTTTAGAGCAACAAGGATATTTTATTGTGCAATTTAAAAACAAGAAGAATGTAATAAAATTTGCGATCCTAAAATAAAAACATTAAGAATGTGTTGTGTTTTTATAATTAATTAATTATAGAAGAAGAAGAATAGAGAAAAGAATATTTAAAAAAAGAAAAATATGCATAAAAAATTTATTTATGACCTTAAAATAGAACAAATATGAAGAATGGTGCTGTCTTTTTTAATTATATTGACAATAAACAGGCGTCGCCGGACATTTGCATTTATTAATTGCCATGAATAAAATTATTTCTGTGCAGACATTTTTTTTTCTGTTGCATTGCCGACGGCAGATGTAACAGCAAAATAAGAATTATTTATTTATATTTGTATAATAAAATAAAGAATATATTTGTAAAAAAATTACAAAATATATTCTTTATTTTTATTATAAAAATATTTTAGTTTATATTATAAATTATAAATACGAAAATTAGTGTTTTTAATAAGTTTTTTTTTTTTTTTTGTTTTTAGTGCAACAGAAGGATGTGCAAAAATAGCAATTGAAGATAAAAAACGTGCCAATTTTTATGGATTCAGATTGTCAATTAGCATGGAAAAATTTATCAAGAATTAAAAACCAATTTACCACGTGGAATATTTGCTAAAATGTTTTCAGATGTTTTCGAAAAAACATTTCAATTTGCAAATAAATTTTATTCAGGTTTATATTTATATTTATACCTATTTCAAAAAAATAATTTTTATATTTATGTTTTGAGGTGCAGCTGCAAATGTATCTGATGTCGAACAAGGCGAATACGTAATTACTAATCCAATGTATAGTGGGGAAAAAAACCTCTAGTTTATTAGCAATGAATCAGCTATATATTTGTGATTATTGTGTATGATTTTCAATTAATTTGAAATGGATCCTAATTGAACTCGAGCATGGAAACATAACATAATTATATGCGGTGGCGCTTTTCTATTGACAACAAACAGGCGTCGCCGGACATTGACATTTTTTTTTTACATTTATTAATTATTGCTGTGGCAGACATTTTTTTTGTGTTTGAGTGCCGACGGCAGACGCATTAAAATTATTTGTAGGTATTTTTGTAATAAAATATAAAGAATTTATTTATAAAAAAAAACAAAATATATTCTTTATTTTTATTATATTAAAAATATTTTGTAATTTTTTAATAAGTTTGTGTTTTTTTCTTGTTTTTAGTGCAACAGAAGGATTTGCGAAAATAGCAATTGAAGATCGTGCCAATTTATATGGATTCAGCTAAAATGTTTCCAGATGTAAGTTTATATTTTATATCTATTTATTTCAAAAAATTAATTTTTATATTTTGCAGGACGAATATTCCTGTCCAGTTTCATTAATCATATGATTTATTAGCAGCATATTTGTGCAATTAAAAAAAAGAAAAATGTGCATAAAACAATATTTATGACCTACAAATATTGTGAATGTATTGTGTTTTTTAATTATATAATTATAGAAGGAAGAAAAAATATGAAGAATTGTTGTGTTTTTTTAATTATTAATAGAAGGAAATAGAAGAAGAAAAGAAAATAATATAATATAAATAAAAAGAATGGATCCGAATTGAACCCAGCATGGAAACAACATAATTATATGCGGTGGCGCTTTTATTTTGACAACAAACAGGCGTCGCTGGACATGCATTTTTTTTGCATTTATTAATATTGCTGTGGCAGACATTTTTTTTGTGTTTGAGTGCCGACGGCAGACGCATTAAAATTATATGTAGGTATTTCTGAAATAAAATATAAAGAATTTATTTATAAAAAAAACAAAATATATTCTTTATTTTTATTATATTAAAAATATTTTGTAATTTTTTAATAAGTTTGTGTTTTTTTCTTGTTTTTAGTGCAACAGAAGGATTTGCGAAAATAGCAATTGAAGATCGTGCCAATTTTTATGGATTCAGCTAAAATGTTTCCAGATGTAAGTTTATATTTTATATCTATTTATTTCAAAAAATTAATTTTTATATTTTGCAGGACGAATATTCCAGTCCAGTTTCATTAATCAGATGATTTATTAGCATATTTATTTTGTGCAATTAAAAAAACGAAAAATATGGATAAAATATTTGTGAATATGTTGTTTTTGTTGTGCGTTTTTTAATTATTTAATTAAAGAAGAAAAAATAAGAATTATGTGTTGTGTTTTTTAATTAGAAATAGAAGAAGAAAAGAAGATATAAATAAAAAGAAAAATAATGAAAAATAATAGGAATTTGACCCGCTTCGACCCGCTTCCTCCGCACCATATTCCACCGGTTTTGCATCATCTTCTTTCTTACCGCCGTTATTGTACCGTTTTATCTTATCATGTTGACGGACACGGCGGTTTTATTAAATATATGTTCCTAAAAATTCCTTATTAGTCATAATACAAAATGCCCGAGTGGTTTGTTTTGTGACGACTTAAAGATTTCAGCCTAATACTCGGCCATACTCTCCCTAAGCGCCCCAAAACCTTCCCCTCGTTATATTTAATACTACATACTAATAGCGTCTTTTAGCATTCCACACCTTTCATAATAAAACCACCGTGCCCGTGAACGTGAACAAAATAAAATAGTATATACATAAACGAAAGTGTAATTCATTATCTGTGAATTATATATATGCGAGCGAAAGTTTCATTCGAACATATAATTCACAGGCATTATATATTTTCGTTTATGTAAATATAATTTTTAAATCCACTTTTGTTATTGGGTGTGGGTGTTGTTATCGCATGATTTTTTTAGTGTGGTTTTTTCACATTTATTTTGATTAAAAAAATCCTTATTTAACAGCATTATTTTGCAAATTTAAATTATTTTACTTATCATTATCATATATTATTTATTGCATTTATTTAAGAATAATATTTTCATGTAACTTCCAGATTATCTGATAGATGTCACTTGAATTGATCCACATGTAACTTCCAGATTATCTCATAGATGCCACTTCATTTGTGGTTGCGAAAGATGATACACATGTAACTTCCAAATTATCTCATAGATGCCACTTAATTTGTGGATGATCCATTTTCTCATAGATGGCTGTTTCGTCATTAATTTTATTTAGTTGGTGTCTTTGGTTATCATAAATTATTTATTTAGTGTCTTTGCTTAACATAATTCATGCATTTTGTGTCTTTGGTTATTCTATTAATTTATTTTGTGTGTTTGATCAACGTAACTCATTTCTTTGTGTATTTGGTTAATGTAATTCATTACAAACAAATTGAATAGTTGTTTATTGAACGAAACAAATAGTTGTTGTTGTTTTTTTTGTTTGATTCGTTGTTTATTGAACGAAACAAATAGTTGTTGTTGTTTTTTTTGTTTGATTCGTTGTTTATTGAACGAAACAAATAGTTGTTGTTGTTTTTTTTGTTTGATTCGTTGTTTATTGAACGAAACAAATAGTTGTTGTTGTTTTTTTTGTTTGATTCGTTGTTTATTGAACGAAACAAATAGTTGTTGTTGTTTTTTTTGTTTGATTCGTTGTTTATTGAACGAAACAAATAGTTGTTGTTGTTTTTTTTGTTTGATTCGTTGTTTATTGAACGAAACAAATAGTTGTTGTTGTTTTTTTTGTTTGATTCGTTGTTTATTGAACGAAACAAATAGTTGTTGTTGTTTTTTTTGTTTGATTCGTTGTTTATTGAACGAAACAAATAGTTGTTGTTGTTTTTTTTGTTTGATTCGTTGTTTATTGAACGAAACAAATAGTTGTTGTTGTTTTTTTTGTTTGATTCGTTGTTTATTGAACGAAACAAATAGTTGTTGTTGTTTTTTTTGTTTGATTCGTTGTTTATTGAACGAAACAAATAGTTGTTGTTGTTTTTTTTGTTTGATTCGTTGTTTATTGAACGAAACAAATAGTTGTTGTTGTTTTTTTTGTTTGATTCGTTGTTTATTGAACGAAACAAATAGTTGTTGTTGTTTTTTTTGTTTGATTCGTTGTTTATTGAACGAAACAAATAGTTGTTGTTGTTTTTTTTGTTTGATTCGTTGTTTATTGAACGAAACAAATAGTTGTTGTTGTTTTTTTTGTTTGATTCGTTGTTTATTGAACGAAACAAATAGTTGTTGTTGTTTTTTTTGTTTGATTCGTTGTTTATTGAACGAAACAAATAGTTGTTGTTGTTTTTTTTGTTTGATTCGTTGTTTATTGAACGAAACAAATAGTTGTTGTTGTTTTTTTTGTTTGATTCGTTGTTTATTGAACGAAACAAATAGTTGTTGTTGTTTTTTTTGTTTGATTCGTTGTTTATTGAACGAAACAAATAGTTGTTGTTGTTTTTTTTGTTTGATTCGTTGTTTATTGAACGAAACAAATAGTTGTTGTTGTTTTTTTTGTTTGATTCGTTGTTTATTGAACGAAACAAATAGTTGTTGTTGTTTTTTTTGTTTGATTCGTTGTTTATTGAACGAAACAAATAGTTGTTGTTGTTTTTTTTGTTTGATTCGTTGTTTATTGAACGAAACAAATAGTTGTTGTTGTTTTTTTTGTTTGATTCGTTGTTTATTGAACGAAACAAATAGTTGTTGTTGTTTTTTTTGTTTGATTCGTTGTTTATTGAACGAAACAAATAGTTGTTGTTGTTTTTTTTGTTTGATTCGTTGTTTATTGAACGAAACAAATAGTTGTTGTTGTTTTTTTTGTTTGATTCGTTGTTTATTGAACGAAACAAATAGTTGTTGTTGTTTTTTTTGTTTGATTCGTTGTTTATTGAACGAAACAAATAGTTGTTGTTGTTTTTTTTGTTTGATTCGTTGTTTATTGAACGAAACAAATAGTTGTTGTTGTTTTTTTTGTTTGATTCGTTGTTTATTGAACGAAACAAATAGTTGTTGTTGTTTTTTTTGTTTGATTCGTTGTTTATTGAACGAAACAAATAGTTGTTGTTGTTTTTTTTGTTTGATTCGTTGTTTATTGAACGAAACAAATAGTTGTTGTTGTTTTTTTTGTTTGATTCGTTGTTTATTGAACGAAACAAATAGTTGTTGTTGTTTTTTTTGTTTGATTCGTTGTTTATTGAACGAAACAAATAGTTGTTGTTGTTTTTTTTGTTTGATTCGTTGTTTATTGAACGAAACAAATAGTTGTTGTTGTTTTTTTTGTTTGATTCGTTGTTTATTGAACGAAACAAATAGTTGTTGTTGTTTTTTTTGTTTGATTCGTTGTTTATTGAACGAAACAAATAGTTGTTGTTGTTTTTTTTGTTTGATTCGTTGTTTATTGAACGAAACAAATAGTTGTTGTTGTTTTTTTTGTTTGATTCGTTGTTTATTGAACGAAACAAATAGTTGTTGTTGTTTTTTTTGTTTGATTCGTTGTTTATTGAACGAAACAAATAGTTGTTGTTGTTTTTTTTGTTTGATTCGTTGTTTATTGAACGAAACAAATAGTTGTTGTTGTTTTTTTTGTTTGATTCGTTGTTTATTGAACGAAACAAATAGTTGTTGTTGTTTTTTTTGTTTGATTCGTTGTTTATTGAACGAAACAAATAGTTGTTGTTGTTTTTTTTGTTTGATTCGTTGTTTATTGAACGAAACAAATAGTTGTTGTTGTTTTTTTTGTTTGATTCGTTGTTTATTGAACGAAACAAATAGTTGTTGTTGTTTTTTTTGTTTGATTCGTTGTTTATTGAACGAAACAAATAGTTGTTGTTGTTTTTTTTGTTTGATTCGTTGTTTATTGAACGAAACAAATAGTTGTTGTTGTTTTTTTTGTTTGATTCGTTGTTTATTGAACGAAACAAATAGTTGTTGTTGTTTTTTTTGTTTGATTCGTTGTTTATTGAACGAAACAAATAGTTGTTGTTGTTTTTTTTGTTTGATTCGTTGTTTATTGAACGAAACAAATAGTTGTTGTTGTTTTTTTTGTTTGATTCGTTGTTTATTGAACGAAACAAATAGTTGTTGTTGTTTTTTTTGTTTGATTCGTTGTTTATTGAACGAAACAAATAGTTGTTGTTGTTTTTTTTGTTTGATTCGTTGTTTATTGAACGAAACAAATAGTTGTTGTTGTTTTTTTTGTTTGATTCGTTGTTTATTGAACGAAACAAATAGTTGTTGTTGTTTTTTTTGTTTGATTCGTTGTTTATTGAACGAAACAAATAGTTGTTGTTGTTTTTTTTGTTTGATTCGTTGTTTATTGAACGAAACAAATAGTTGTTGTTGTTTTTTTTGTTTGATTCGTTGTTTATTGAACGAAACAAATAGTTGTTGTTGTTTTTTTTGTTTGATTCGTTGTTTATTGAACGAAACAAATAGTTGTTGTTGTTTTTTTTGTTTGATTCGTTGTTTATTGAACGAAACAAATAGTTGTTGTTGTTTTTTTTGTTTGATTCGTTGTTTATTGAACGAAACAAATAGTTGTTGTTGTTTTTTTTGTTTGATTCGTTGTTTATTGAACGAAACAAATAGTTGTTGTTGTTTTTTTTGTTTGATTCGTTGTTTATTGAACGAAACAAATAGTTGTTGTTGTTTTTTTTGTTTGATTCGTTGTTTATTGAACGAAACAAATAGTTGTTGTTGTTTTTTTTGTTTGATTCGTTGTTTATTGAACGAAACAAATAGTTGTTGTTGTTTTTTTTGTTTGATTCGTTGTTTATTGAACGAAACAAATAGTTGTTGTTGTTTTTTTTGTTTGATTCGTTGTTTATTGAACGAAACAAATAGTTGTTGTTGTTTTTTTTGTTTGATTCGTTGTTTATTGAACGAAACAAATAGTTGTTGTTGTTTTTTTTGTTTGATTCGTTGTTTATTGAACGAAACAAATAGTTGTTGTTGTTTTTTTTGTTTGATTCGTTGTTTATTGAACGAAACAAATAGTTGTTGTTGTTTTTTTTGTTTGATTCGTTGTTTATTGAACGAAACAAATAGTTGTTGTTGTTTTTTTTGTTTGATTCGTTGTTTATTGAACGAAACAAATAGTTGTTGTTGTTTTTTTTGTTTGATTCGTTGTTTATTGAACGAAACAAATAGTTGTTGTTGTTTTTTTTGTTTGATTCGTTGTTTATTGAACGAAACAAATAGTTGTTGTTGTTTTTTTTGTTTGATTCGTTGTTTATTGAACGAAACAAATAGTTGTTGTTGTTTTTTTTGTTTGATTCGTTGTTTATTGAACGAAACAAATAGTTGTTGTTGTTTTTTTTGTTTGATTCGTTGTTTATTGAACGAAACAAATAGTTGTTGTTGTTTTTTTTGTTTGATTCGTTGTTTATTGAACGAAACAAATAGTTGTTGTTGTTTTTTTTGTTTGATTCGTTGTTTATTGAACGAAACAAATAGTTGTTGTTGTTTTTTTTGTTTGATTCGTTGTTTATTGAACGAAACAAATAGTTGTTGTTGTTTTTTTTGTTTGATTCGTTGTTTATTGAACGAAACAAATAGTTGTTGTTGTTTTTTTTGTTTGATTCGTTGTTTATTGAACGAAACAAATAGTTGTTGTTGTTTTTTTTGTTTGATTCGTTGTTTATTGAACGAAACAAATAGTTGTTGTTGTTTTTTTTGTTTGATTCGTTGTTTATTGAACGAAACAAATAGTTGTTGTTGTTTTTTTTGTTTGATTCGTTGTTTATTGAACGAAACAAATAGTTGTTGTTGTTTTTTTTGTTTGATTCGTTGTTTATTGAACGAAACAAATAGTTGTTGTTGTTTTTTTTGTTTGATTCGTTGTTTATTGAACGAAACAAATAGTTGTTGTTGTTTTTTTTGTTTGATTCGTTGTTTATTGAACGAAACAAATAGTTGTTGTTGTTTTTTTTGTTTGATTCGTTGTTTATTGAACGAAACAAATAGTTGTTGTTGTTTTTTTTGTTTGATTCGTTGTTTATTGAACGAAACAAATAGTTGTTGTTGTTTTTTTTGTTTGATTCGTTGTTTATTGAACGAAACAAATAGTTGTTGTTGTTTTTTTTGTTTGATTCGTTGTTTATTGAACGAAACAAATAGTTGTTGTTGTTTTTTTTGTTTGATTCGTTGTTTATTGAACGAAACAAATAGTTGTTGTTGTTTTTTTTGTTTGATTCGTTGTTTATTGAACGAAACAAATAGTTGTTGTTGTTTTTTTTGTTTGATTCGTTGTTTATTGAACGAAACAAATAGTTGTTGTTGTTTTTTTTGTTTGATTCGTTGTTTATTGAACGAAACAAATAGTTGTTGTTGTTTTTTTTGTTTGATTCGTTGTTTATTGAACGAAACAAATAGTTGTTGTTGTTTTTTTTGTTTGATTCGTTGTTTATTGAACGAAACAAATAGTTGTTGTTGTTTTTTTTGTTTGATTCGTTGTTTATTGAACGAAACAAATAGTTGTTGTTGTTTT
Organism: Empis stercorea; assembly: GCA_949752835.1. Lineage (NCBI taxonomy): Eukaryota > Metazoa > Arthropoda > Insecta > Diptera > Empididae > Empis > Empis stercorea. The sequence continues at coordinate 87,027 of OX457090.1, forward strand.
TTTTGTTTGATTCGTTGTTTATTGAACGAAACAAATAGTTGTTGTTGTTTTTTTTGTTTGATTCGTTGTTTATTGAACGAAACAAATAGTTGTTGTTGTTTTTTTTGTTTGATTCGTTGTTTATTGAACGAAACAAATAGTTGTTGTTGTTTTTTTTGTTTGATTCGTTGTTTATTGAACGAAACAAATAGTTGTTGTTGTTTTTTTTGTTTGATTCGTTGTTTATTGAACGAAACAAATAGTTGTTGTTGTTTTTTTTGTTTGATTCGTTGTTTATTGAACGAAACAAATAGTTGTTGTTGTTTTTTTTGTTTGATTCGTTGTTTATTGAACGAAACAAATAGTTGTTGTTGTTTTTTTTGTTTGATTCGTTGTTTATTGAACGAAACAAATAGTTGTTGTTGTTTTTTTTGTTTGATTCGTTGTTTATTGAACGAAACAAATAGTTGTTGTTGTTTTTTTTGTTTGATTCGTTGTTTATTGAACGAAACAAATAGTTGTTGTTGTTTTTTTTGTTTGATTCGTTGTTTATTGAACGAAACAAATAGTTGTTGTTGTTTTTTTTGTTTGATTCGTTGTTTATTGAACGAAACAAATAGTTGTTGTTGTTTTTTTTGTTTGATTCGTTGTTTATTGAACGAAACAAATAGTTGTTGTTGTTTTTTTTGTTTGATTCGTTGTTTATTGAACGAAACAAATAGTTGTTGTTGTTTTTTTTGTTTGATTCGTTGTTTATTGAACGAAACAAATAGTTGTTGTTGTTTTTTTTGTTTGATTCGTTGTTTATTGAACGAAACAAATAGTTGTTGTTGTTTTTTTTGTTTGATTCGTTGTTTATTGAACGAAACAAATAGTTGTTGTTGTTTTTTTTGTTTGATTCGTTGTTTATTGAACGAAACAAATAGTTGTTGTTGTTTTTTTTGTTTGATTCGTTGTTTATTGAACGAAACAAATAGTTGTTGTTGTTTTTTTTGTTTGATTCGTTGTTTATTGAACGAAACAAATAGTTGTTGTTGTTTTTTTTGTTTGATTCGTTGTTTATTGAACGAAACAAATAGTTGTTGTTGTTTTTTTTGTTTGATTCGTTGTTTATTGAACGAAACAAATAGTTGTTGTTGTTTTTTTTGTTTGATTCGTTGTTTATTGAACGAAACAAATAGTTGTTGTTGTTTTTTTTGTTTGATTCGTTGTTTATTGAACGAAACAAATAGTTGTTGTTGTTTTTTTTGTTTGATTCGTTGTTTATTGAACGAAACAAATAGTTGTTGTTGTTTTTTTTGTTTGATTCGTTGTTTATTGAACGAAACAAATAGTTGTTGTTGTTTTTTTTGTTTGATTCGTTGTTTATTGAACGAAACAAATAGTTGTTGTTGTTTTTTTTGTTTGATTCGTTGTTTATTGAACGAAACAAATAGTTGTTGTTGTTTTTTTTGTTTGATTCGTTGTTTATTGAACGAAACAAATAGTTGTTGTTGTTTTTTTTGTTTGATTCGTTGTTTATTGAACGAAACAAATAGTTGTTGTTGTTTTTTTTGTTTGATTCGTTGTTTATTGAACGAAACAAATAGTTGTTGTTGTTTTTTTTGTTTGATTCGTTGTTTATTGAACGAAACAAATAGTTGTTGTTGTTTTTTTTGTTTGATTCGTTGTTTATTGAACGAAACAAATAGTTGTTGTTGTTTTTTTTGTTTGATTCGTTGTTTATTGAACGAAACAAATAGTTGTTGTTGTTTTTTTTGTTTGATTCGTTGTTTATTGAACGAAACAAATAGTTGTTGTTGTTTTTTTTGTTTGATTCGTTGTTTATTGAACGAAACAAATAGTTGTTGTTGTTTTTTTTGTTTGATTCGTTGTTTATTGAACGAAACAAATAGTTGTTGTTGTTTTTTTTTGTTTGATTCGTTGTTTATTGAACGAAACAAATAGTTGTTGTTGTTTTTTTTGTTTGATTCGTTGTTTATTGAACGAAACAAATAGTTGTTGTTGTTTTTTTTGTTTGATTCGTTGTTTATTGAACGAAACAAATAGTTGTTGTTGTTTTTTTTGTTTGATTCGTTGTTTATTGAACGAAACAAATAGTTGTTGTTGTTTTTTTTGTTTGATTCGTTGTTTATTGAACGAAACAAATAGTTGTTGTTGTTTTTTTTGTTTGATTCGTTGTTTATTGAACGAAACAAATAGTTGTTGTTGTTTTTTTTGTTTGATTCGTTGTTTATTGAACGAAACAAATAGTTGTTGTTGTTTTTTTTTGTTTGATTCGTTGTTTATTGAACGAAACAAATAGTTGTTGTTGTTTTTTTTGTTTGATTCGTTGTTTATTGAACGAAACAAATAGTTGTTGTTGTTTTTTTTTGTTTGATTCGTTGTTTATTGAACGAAACAAATAGTTGTTGTTGTTTTTTTTGTTTGATTCGTTGTTTATTGAACGAAACAAATAGTTGTTGTTGTTTTTTTTGTTTGATTCGTTGTTTATTGAACGAAACAAATAGTTGTTGTTGTTTTTTTTGTTTGATTCGTTGTTTATTGAACGAAACAAATAGTTGTTGTTGTTTTTTTTGTTTGATTCGTTGTTTATTGAACGAAACAAATAGTTGTTGTTGTTTTTTTTGTTTGATTCGTTGTTTATTGAACGAAACAAATAGTTGTTGTTGTTTTTTTTGTTTGATTCGTTGTTTATTGAACGAAACAAATAGTTGTTGTTGTTTTTTTTTGTTTGATTCGTTGTTTATTGAACGAAACAAATAGTTGTTGTTGTTTTTTTTTGTTTGATTCGTTGTTTATTGAACGAAACAAATAGTTGTTGTTGTTTTTTTTGTTTGATTCGTTGTTTATTGAACGAAACAAATAGTTGTTGTTGTTTTTTTTGTTTGATTCGTTGTTTATTGAACGAAACAAATAGTTGTTGTTGTTTTTTTTTGTTTGATTCGTTGTTTATTGAACGAAACAAATAGTTGTTGTTGTTTTTTTTGTTTGATTCGTTGTTTATTGAACGAAACAAATAGTTGTTGTTGTTTTTTTTGTTTGATTCGTTGTTTATTGAACGAAACAAATAGTTGTTGTTGTTTTTTTTGTTTGATTCGTTGTTTATTGAACGAAACAAATAGTTGTTGTTGTTTTTTTTGTTTGATTCGTTGTTTATTGAACGAAACAAATAGTTGTTGTTGTTTTTTTTTGTTTGATTCGTTGTTTATTGAACGAAACAAATAGTTGTTGTTGTTTTTTTTGTTTGATTCGTTGTTTATTGAACGAAAACAAATAGTTGTTGTTGTTTTTTTTTGTTTGATTCGTTGTTTATTGAACGAAACAAATAGTTGTTGTTGTTTTTTTTGTTTGATTCGTTGTTTATTGAACGAAACAAATAGTTGTTGTTGTTTTTTTGTTTGATTCGTTGTTTATTGAACGAAACAAATAGTTGTTGTTGTTTTTTTTGTTTGATTCGTTGTTTATTGAACGAAACAAATAGTTGTTGTTGTTTTTTTTGTTTGATTCGTTGTTTATTGAACGAAACAAATAGTTGTTGTTGTTTTTTTTGTTTGATTCGTTGTTTATTGAACGAAACAAATAGTTGTTGTTGTTTTTTTTTGTTTGATTCGTTGTTTATTGAACGAAACAAATAGTTGTTGTTGTTTTTTTTGTTTGATTCGTTGTTTATTGAACGAAACAAATAGTTGTTGTTGTTTTTTTTGTTTGATTCGTTGTTTATTGAACGAAAC
>OX457090.1:90939-114450 GCA_949752835.1 Empis stercorea
AATTTTTAAAAAAATTCAAATTTTTGAAAAAAAATCAAGGGGTTAACCTTGCTTTTTTTTTTGCTCAAAAAGTCAACTTTCTCCGATTTGGGTGAATTTGGTGGCGTTGGACGGGGAATTCGAATTCTAACAAGAATATACAAACCAATTCCAAATATCTTTAAATTTGCCCATTTTATAGCAAAAAAACATAATTCTTGGTTGTTTTGCTATAAAATGGGCAAATTTAAAGATTTTTCAATTCTGTTTGCATAGTCGTGTTCTTAATAAAATTCCCTGTCGATAGACACCAAATTCACCAAAATCGAAGAATTTTTAAAAAAATTCAAACTTTTGAAAAAAAGCAAGGGGTTAACCTTGCTTTTTTTTTGGCGAAAAAATCAACTTTCTCCGATTTGGGCGATTTTGGTGTCGTTGGACGGGGAATTTGAATTCTAATAAGAATGTCCAAACCAATTCCAAATATCTTGAAATTTGCCCATTTTAGGGCAAAAAAACAAAATTTTTGGTTTTTTCGCTATAATTTGGGCAAATTAAAAGATTTTTCAATTCTGTTTGCATATTCTTGTTACTAATAAAATTCCCCGTCCAACGACACCAAATTCGCCAAAATCGAAGAATTTTTAAAAAAATTCAAATTTTTGAAAAAAGAGCAAGGGGTTAACCTTCTTTTTTTTTTGGCGAAAAAATCAACTTTCTCCGATTTGGGCGATTTTGGTGTCGTTGGACGGGGAATTTGAATTCTAATAAGAATGTCCAAACCAATTCCAAATATCTTGAAATTTGCCCATTTTAGGGCAAAAAAACAAAATTTTTGGTTTTTTCGCTATAATTTGGGCAAATTAAAAGATTTTTCAATTCTGTTTGCATATTCTTGTTACTAATAAAATTCCCCGTCCAACGACACCAAATTCGCCAAAATCGGAGAATTTTTAAAAAAATTCAAATTTTTGAAAAAAAAGCAAGGGGTTAACCTTCTTTTTTTTTTGGCGAAAAAATCAACTTTCTCCGATTTGGGCGATTTTGGTGTCGTTGGACGGGGAATTTGAATTCTAATAAGAATGTCCAAACCAATTCCAAAAATCTTGAAATTTGCCCATTTTAGGGCAAAAAAACAAAATTTTTGGTTTTTTCGCTATAATTTGGGCAAATTAAAAGATTTTTCAATTCTGTTTGCATATTCTTGTTACTAATAAAATTCCCCGTCCAACGACACCAAATTCGCCAAAATCGGAGAATGTTTAAGAAAATTCAAATTTTTGAAAAAAAAGCAAGGGGTTAACCTTCTTTTTTTTTTGGCGAAAAAATCAACTTTCTCCGATTTGGGCGATTTTGGTGTCGTTGGACGGGGAATTTGAATTCTAATAAGAATGTCCAAACCAATTCCAAATATCTTGAAATTTGCCCATTTTAGGGCAAAAAAACAAAATTTTTGGTTTTTTCGCTATAATTTGGGCAAATTAAAAGATTTTTCAATTCTGTTTGCATATTCTTGTTACTAATAAAATTCCCCGTCCAACGACACCAAATTCGCCAAAATCGGAGTATGTTTAAGAAAATTCAAATTTTTGAAAAAAAAGCAAGGGGTTAACCTTGATTTTTTTTTGGCGAAAAAATCAACTTTCTCCGATTTGGGCGATTTTGGTGTCGTTGGACGGGGAATTTGAATTCTAATAAGAATGTCCAAACCAATTCCAAATATCTTGAAATTTGCCCATTTTAGGGCAAAAAAACAAAATTTTTGGTTTTTTCGCTATAATTTGGGCAAATTAAAAGATTTTTCAATTCTGTTTGCATATTCTTGTTACTAATAAAATTCCCCGTCCAACGACACCAAATTCGCCAAAATCGGAGAATTTTTAAAAAAATTCAAATTTTTGAAAAAAAAGCAAGGGGTTAACCTTGTTTTTTTTTTCGCGAAAAAATCAACTTTCTCCGATTTGGGCGATTTTGGTGTCGTTGGACGGGGAATTTGAATTCTAATAAGAATGTCCAAACCAATTCCAAATATCTTGAAATTTGCCCATTTTAGGGCAAAAAAACAAAATTTTTGGTTTTTTCGCTATAATTTGGGCAAATTAAAAGATTTTTCAATTCTGTTTGCATATTCTTGTTACTAATAAAATTCCCCGTCCAACGACACCAAATTCGCCAAAATCGGAAGATTTTTAAAAAAATTCAAATTTTTGAAAAAAAAGCAAGGGGTTAACCTTGTTTTTTTTTTTGGCGAAAAAATCAACTTTCTCCGATTTGGGCGATTTTGGTGTCGTTGGACGGGGAATTTGAATTCTAATAAGAATGTCCAAACCAATTCCAAATATCTTGAAATTTGCCCATTTTAGGGCAAAAAAACAAAATTTTTGGTTTTTTCGCTATAATTTGGGCAAATTAAAAGATTTTTCAATTCTGTTTGCATATTCTTGTTACTAATAAAATTCCCCGTCCAACGACACCAAATTCGCCACAATCGGAAAATGTTTAAGAAAATTCAAATTTTGAAAAAAAAGCAAGGGGTTAACCTTTTTTTTTTTTGGCGAAAAAATCAACTTTCTCCGATTTGGGCGATTTTGGTGTCGTTGGACGGGGAATTTGAATTCTAATAAGAATGTCCAAACCAATTCCAAATATCTTGAAATTTGCCCATTTTAGGGCAAAAAAACAAAATTTTTGGTTTTTTCGCTATAATTTGGGCAAATTAAAAGATTTTTCAATTCTGTTTTCATATTCTTGTTACTAATAAAATTCCCCGTCCAACGACACCAAATTCGCCAAAATCGGAAAATGTTTAAGAAAATTCAAATTTTTGAAAAAAAAGCAAGGGGTTAACCTTGCTTTTTTTTGGCGAAAAAATCAACTTTCTCCGATTTGGGCGATTTTGGTGTCGTTGGACGGGGAATTTGAATTCTAATAAGAATGTCCAAACCAATTCCAAATATCTTGAAATTTGCCCATTTTAGGGCAAAAAAACAAAATTTTTGGTTTTTTCGCTATAATTTGGGCAAATTAAAAGATTTTTCAATTCTGTTTGCATATTCTTGTTACTAATAAAATTCCCCGTCCAACGACACCAAATTCGCCAAAATCGTAGAATTTTTAAAAAAATTCAATTTTTTGAAAAAAAAGCAAGGGGTTAACCTTGTTTTTTTTTTGGCGAAAAAATCAACTTTCTCCGATTTGGGCGATTTTGGTGTCGTTGGACGGGGAATTTGAATTCTAATAAGAATGTCCAAACCAATTCCAAATATCTTGAAATTTGCCCATTTTAGGGCAAAAAAACAAAATTTTTGGTTTTTTCGCTATAATTTGGGCAAATTAAAAGATTTTTCAATTCTGTTTGCATATTCTTGTTACTAATAAAATTCCCCGTCCAACGACACCAAATTCGCCAAAATCGGAGAATTTTAAAAAAAATTCAAATTTTTGAAAAAAAAGCAAGGGGTTAACCTTGCTTTTTTTTTGGCGAAAAAATCAACTTTCTCCGATTTGGGCGATTTTGGTGTCGTTGGACGGGGAATTTGAATTCTAATAAGAATGTCCAAACCAATTCCAAATATTTTGAAATTTGCCCATTTTAGGGCAAAAAAACAAAATTTTTGGTTTTTTCGCTATAATTTGGGCAAATTAAAAGATTTTTCAATTCTGTTTGCATATTCTTGTTACTAATAAAATTCCCCGTCCAACGACACCAAATTCGCCAAAATCGGAGAATTTTAAAAAAAATTCAAATTTTTGAAAAAAAAGCAAGGGGTTAACCTTGTTTTTTTTTTGACGAAAAAATCAACTTTCTCCGATTTGGGCGATTTTGGTGTCGTTGGACGGGGAATTTGAATTCTAATAAGAATGTCCAAACCAATTCCAAATATCTTGAAATTTGCCCATTTTAGGGCAAAAAAACAAAATTTTTGGGTTTTTCGCTATAATTTGGGCAAATTAAAAGATTTTTCAATTCTGTTTGCATATTCTTGTTACTAATAAAATTCCCCGTCCAACGACACCAAATTCGCCAAAATCGGAGAATTTTTAAAAAAATTCAAATTTTTGAAAAAAAAGCAAGGGGTTAACCTTGTTTTTTTTTTTGGCGAAAAAATCAACTTTCTCCGATTTGGGCGATTTTGGTGTCGTTGGACGGGGAATTTGAATTCTAATAAGAATGTCCAAACCAATTCCAAATATCTTGAAATTTGCCCATTTTAGGGCAAAAAAACAAAATTTTTGGTTTTTTCGCTATAATTTGGGCAAATTAAAAGATTTTTCAATTCTGTTTGCATATTCTTGTTACTAATAAAATTCCCCGTCCAACGACACCAAATTCGCCAAAATCGGAGAATGTTTAAGAAAATTCAAATTTTTGAAAAAAAAGCAAGGGGTTAACCTTGTTTTTTTTTTCGCGAAAAAATCAACTTTCTCTGATTTGGGCGATTTTGGTGTCGTTGGACGGGGAATTTGAATTCTAATAAGAATGTCCAAACCAATTCCAAATATCTTGAAATTTGCCCATTTTAGGGCAAAAAAACAAAATTTTTGGTTTTTTCGCTATAATTTGGGCAAATTAAAAGATTTTTCAATTCTGTTTGCATATTCTTGTTACTAATAAAATTCCCCGTCCAACGACACCAAATTCGCCAAAATCGGAGAATTTTTAAAAAAATTCAAATTTTTGAAAAAAAAGCAAGGGGTTAACCTTGTTTTTTTTTTGGCGAAAAAATCAACTTTCTCCGATTTGGGCGATTTTGGTGTCGTTGGACGGGGAATTTGAATTCTAATAAGAATGTCCAAACCAATTCCAAATATCTTGAAATTTGCCCATTTTAGGGCAAAAAAACAAAATTTTTGGTTTTTTCGCTATAATTTGGGCAAATTAAAAGATTTTTCAATTCTGTTTGCATATTCTTGTTACTAATAAAATTCCCCGTCCAACGACACCAAATTCGCCAAAATCGGAGAATGTTTAAGAAAATTCAAATTTTTGAAAAAAAAGCAAGGGGTTAACCTTGTTTTTTTTTTGGCGAAAAAATCAACTTTCTCCGATTTGGGCGATTTTGGTGTCGTTGGACGGGGAATTTGAATTCTAATAAGAATGTCCAAACCAATTCCAAATATCTTGAAATTTGCCCATTTTAGGGCAAAAAAACAAAATTTTTTCAAGATAACAAAAGGTGAAATTCTCATCGAATCGTTTTTGTTATTGAATGAATATACCAAAAATAATTTTTATATTAATTTCGTTTTTTTAACAGCACTTTTATTAAACATAGAAAGTATTTAAAATTTACATTCTACAAATATTTTTTTTATATTAATTAATATAAATGTTTTTTTTAAGAATTTTTATAAAATATATTTTATGGGCACAATAAAAAATCATTAAAATAATGCATATATATATACATATATATATGCATATAATTCTTATAAACATAAAAGTAAAATAAAAGACAAAAAATGTATATTAAAAAAAATTTAGCTTATTATCTATATAAATGTTTTTAACTTATTTCGGAACAAAAAATGATTGATTAGAACTTGAAGGACCACCAGATATACCAGTATTACCACCACCTGGTCCACCAGGTGGATTACGAGTTGATGTTGCATATAATTGTTGCTGAAAATTATGATATTGTTGGGCATAATTTGGATCTGTTGTTGATGGACCTACAAATTGTGATTTAAAATTATTAGGTCCATTTGAACCTGATCCATTTCCATTAATACCAGTATTTCCGGAACCATTACTAGCAATACCACTAGATTGTCCAGATACGTTTATAGACGATGGTAATGGTTGACCAGTTTCTGATTGCATTATATTACCACTATTTCCAGGCATTTGTGAATTACCACCACCATTATTTGGTCCACCTAACATATTTAATGTATTTACTTTTGGGCCACCAGAACTACCACCACCACCAAACATTTGATTTGAAAACATAGATGGATCATTTTGTTGAGTATTACCTTGTGGTCCATTACTAAATGATAGATGATGTTGATGGTGATGATGATGATGACTAATACCAGCACTACCACTTAAACCTTGTCCAACAGGCATTCTTAACATACCACCACCACCCCCTTGTCCAGGTGGTCGTAATCCACGCATCATAATATTTTGTCCCATTGGACCGCACATTGAATTACCAGTATTAATACCAGGTCCAATCATATTCATATTCATCATACTATTATTACCATCTGGTCCACCTAATGTACTATTATCTATGCCATGTGGATGATTCATATTACCACCACCCATTCCATTTGGTCCAATTTGATTACAATTTGTATAAAAAGGTGACATATTTTGATTAGAGCCTGAAGGTCCAATACCACCACCACCTGACATTTTATTTGATTGACAACTATCCATTCCAGGTACTGGATTTGCAAAACGTTGTAAAAATTCTAAACTCGGTGGTGCTCTTGGATTATTATTACCTATTTGTGGTCTAGCTGGTAAATATTGTATTGTATTTGGAGTGCTAGCTTTTACTTGAATACTAGCACCAATATATGGATTGCCGCTACCAGGTCCAATCATTGGTCGCCCCATCATACGATGTGCTTGCATACCAACTGGTGGGCCATTACCAGGAAAAGCCATTAAACCACCATTACCACCTAATTTAGGTGATAATGATCGTGGTGGTACACCAGACATTGGTCCAAATGCACTCATAGTACCCTGCTGTACACCTTGCATTACATATTGGCCACCTGGACCACCTTGAAGTACACCTGGACCACCAATATTACCACCAGGACCACCCATACCACCAATACCCATTGCTGCCATACTACATGGATCCATACCACCAGATACCATTAAACTATCTGATCCATGAGATCCAATTGACATATCATTTGGTGACATACCCATTCCACCATGATTTGGAAAACCACCCATCATAACAGGATTATTAGGATGTCCACCATTTACAGAATTCGATACACTATTTGTTAATTGTTGTGACATTTGTGCTAATGATGATATTGGATCAAAATGTGATGGTTTAGCTGGAGGTGGACAATTACTATGTGGATTTAATGGTAAATTATCAGTACGAAGACCAAAATTTGATGTTGTTGTCTAATATGAATAATAATATTAAAATAAAATAAAGATATACAAAAATTTATCAATTACCTCATTAACTGATGTCGAACATTTCCCACTAGCATTTAGACCACCCGGTACAGTATCCATAAAGTTTTGTAATTTTTGTTGATTATTATTGTTATGATTATTGCCAGTACTTATTTGTTGTGTAACACTACCACCATTTCCATTTTGATTATTCTGTCCTGTTACAGGTGAAAAATTTATATTTGGACTAGCTGGTGGAAATCGTGAATCAATACTAGATGGATTACTATGTTCTCCAATCATTGATGGTGTCCGGGGTCCTTGTGGACTAGGGCCAGATGTATTTAATCGATTTTTATCTGCTGAAAATAAAAAGAATTATAAATATTATTTTAAAAAAAATCCAGTTACTTCTATATATTAAATTGTTTATTAAGATAATCGTGTGTAAAAAAAAAAACAAAAACAAAAAAAATTGGCAAAACTTACAATTTGGGGTTTGGGGGCTCAATGAAATTATGAATGAATTTTGACGATTAATATGCTTCTGGATTGTTAATTCTTCCTCAAATATATTTAGATTTTGAACTTGTTCGGGTGATGGAACTGGCATTAAATTGTTATCACAAATGTCTGTGATTCGTAAAAATAAATAAAATACAGACATAGAAAAAAAAAAAACAAAAAAATAATACTAATAACAATAGTGGCCACATTCAAAAAAAATCCAAAAAAAAAAAAAGAAACCCCAATAATGTACGTAGAAAAAACCAATTAACAAAAGCGTAATATTTATTTTATTTACATATACATATATATATATATTTAATATTTAAATATATATATATGTATATTCATTACCTTGATTGTTATTAGACAATGATGTATTTCCCATATCAAGATCCTTAAGATTAGCATTTGGTGACATATGTGATGATATTGGTGTATTTGGATTACTGCTATGGCTTAGAGCTGTACGATTATTATTTCCATTATTATTATTATTACTGCTGCTACCAGCAGATGGTGAATCTTGTTTATATTGAAGTTGTTGAGATTTATTACATTGTTGTTGTACACTTGTACTATTGTTGTTACTAGATGTTGTTATATCACCAGCTGGTGAATTTAATGTTGAACCACCAGTTCGTGGTGATGGTAATGATAAATTTGATGTTGGATTATTTGGGCTACTTGGATTTGGACTTTGTGTTGCTATTGGTACTGATGCTGAACGTGGTGTTTGATGATATGGTGGCGGTGGACCCTGCAATCTTTGACAATTTTGTGAATTCTGTCTTATTGGACCAGTTCCAGCACATGATGATAAATTATTACTACTACTGCTTGGTATAATTTGTCTACCATTTGGTCCAATAACACCAGATATATTTAACGCATTATTACACATTTCTATAAAATATTTATTAATAATTATTTAAAAAAGTAATATAAATAGAATAATTTTAACTAACCTCCAATTTGTAGACCATCAATTGAACCTTTTCCACCTTTAGTTCGTTCCTCGTAATATTGATGTTGTAACTTATTCCATTCCATTTGAGCTATTCCACCCATCATATTTTTTTGTCCACTACCAATAATCATATTAGACGGACCACATTGATTTATGCCACCTGGTCCCATAGTATTTAAATGAGAGGACATAGGACCACTACTATTAATCATACTATTCATTAATGTTTGTTGATTTTGTTGATTACTACCACTACCCATCATTATTCCAAAATCATTTATATTATTACCCATCATATTATCTGGTATATTATTAAGTGATCCAATTTGACGACATATTGGTCCAATATTCCTGGATACTAAACCACCAGACATCATATTATTATTACTATTATTACCATTTCGATTATTTTGAGGGCCAAGTGAATTAACGATATTACTTTGAATAGAACCATTACTATTACCAGATAAGTTTGGAATAATTGGTATATTATTTGGACCAGTTACTGTACTAGCGCTATTATGGTTTGGTCCAATAACTGATGATATATTATTACTATTATTTATCATAGCAACAGGTACATTTACAGATGAATTATTACCAGTTTGATTTACTATACCACTAGTAGATCCACTAATTAATTTTGTATTTGATGGTGATATTACATTACCAACAATATTATTTGTACCAATTAAAGATTGTTCAGTTGTATTATCTGTTTGTATACCACTAATAAAATCTGGACCAATACCATTAGTATGTTCAGGAAATAAAAATTGATTCATTTTTTTTAATTTAGCTAATTGTTCTTCGCGATGTTGACGTTGTTGTGGTGTTAAATTTTCATCAGGTACTTTAACACCTTGTAAAGATGGTTGTAAACATGATAAACTTGGACTTGTTGGTCCTCCAGTTAATGAATTTGTTGTTAGCATTGTTGGGCTTTGTTGTTGTATTGATGTTGTTGCTGATGATTGCATTTGATTTCTATTATTATTACCTGTCGAATTAGTAACATTTGGTGTTGGTGATTCACTAGATACTATACCATTACCACCATCATCATCCATACTATCAATATTTCCATTTGGTAATGATTCCAATCCTAAATGATTAGCATTTTGTTCCCATGATAATATATCTGTATCATTACCAGATAATTCATCATTACCAAAACTATTTGTAGAATTTGTTGATTGTAAATTTGATGCAATTGTTGTTGATGATGATGATGTTGTAATTGATTTATTTGATGATGAAGTACGATTATTACTATTTGTATTAATACTAGATATATTATTATTATTATTATTGTTATTTTGCTTATTTTGAATTAATTTATGGCTATTATTATTATTTATATTCTGTTGTTGTTGTATCCATTGTGAATTTACAGAATTTTGACGATTCATTTTTGATAATTTCATTGGATTTTTAAGAAAAAAATCTTCTAAAAATTTTTTTGTTGTTGGTTGGGCACAATGATAAGCAATTATTGTTGGATATTGTCCAGTTAAAACCGATTCAGCTCCTTTATTTGCTAATTGTGTTGAAAATACAAATATATGATTTTGTTGTTGCATATAATCAACAGAACCTAAACCACCATTATTTCCCATTGATTGTTTATTGTTATTGTTATTATTATTATTGCCACCATTCCCATTATTTCCACCATTCCCATTATTTCCACCACTCCCAATAACATTATTACCATTACCAGATCCATTACCACTTGTATTCATTGAATTCGATGATGTTAATGATTGTATACCACCACCACCACCACATTCTGGTGGTGATATTCCCATATGTTTATTACCTCTACTATTAGATGAAATACCACATGTATTATTGTTATTATTATTGTTTGAACCAATTGATGATGATGCTGTTGAATTATTATTTCCATTAATACCAGATTGGGTACCACCACTTCCTGTATTATTTAAAATTGGTTGTTGTATATTTACATTATTATTATTACCACCACCAACATTATGTGATGTGCATAATGGGGAAAAACCATCTGTAGATATATCTGTTGATGATTCTTCTTTTTTTACAATTGTATTCATATCGTTATTATTATCAGAGATAATATCATCTTTCGATGATAAAACTGTTACAAAAAAAAATTAAATAAATAATATTATTAAAAAATACCTCACGACTCTGTTAAGTTCAGAAAATTATGAATATTTAATTTTAAAAAAATACTTACGCTCATCAGAATTATTTCCATTAGATTTTTTATTATCGGTTGAACTAATATTACAGCTAACCGATCCACCACTACTACCACCGCCACCACCAATAGATGTACTTAATGCTGCCGAACCAGAATTTGTTGAGTTAATTATATTTGTATTTTTATTTTTCGGTATATCAATACCTCCACTAACACCACCACCACCATTTGCATTATTACCATTTGTTGATGATGATGATGATGAAGACGAAGATGGTGATGATATATTTTTTAATGATTCTTTTTTTATATTAATATCTGACATAATTGGTGTATGACAAATTGGGGATTCAGATTGTGGCAGCTCATCCTCAATTTTTATTTGAGCTTTACCACTTTCTATATAATTGAAAAAAATAAATAAAAGAAAATACATTAATATGTAAAGTTTGATACTATCTTATAAGTGTACTACTTAAAAAAAATAATTACTAAATTATTAAAATTAATGTGGTGCTTACCAATTACATTTCCAGTTGATTCTTCTTTAATATTCATCTGCTCAGAATTAATATTATCGTTATTAATTTTTGTATTAATTAAATGTCGTATACTGCTATTATTATTATTTAAATTAAAATTTACATTAATTTTATTTTCTTCGTTATGATCCGTAATATTAAATAATGAACAAATATTAATAGATTGTTGTTTATCATTTACTATTAAATTATTATTATTATTAATTATGGTATTTGAATTGCATCCAGAAAATGGTGATAATATTGTTGTAGTTGATGATGATGACGAAGATAATAATCCACAACTAATTGTTGCCGATGAAGCATTTGTTTGTGCCAATATACTACCACAACTACTACTTGTACTATTAATATTATTATTATTACTGCTATTACTATTATTATAAATATTATTTATATTATTAATACTATTGTTACTAATACTACTATTACAACTATTTGAATTTGGAGAATTATTATTATTATTAATTAAATTTGTATCAGAATTAGTATTTAATATATTTTGTTGATTAACAATATTATTAATGATATCGTTATTATTATTATTATGAATTGAAAAAATTTCATTTATATTTTGATCAATAATTTTATTATCATTATTTAATTGTTGTAAATTTTTAATATTTAGTTTTTCATCAATTTCTTTCTTTTCTATTTCTTCTTTTCCATCTATTTCATTAGATTTATCATATAAATTATTTTTATTATTATTATTAGTACGTCGTTTTTTATTAATTATTTTATTATTATTTGTTGCTGTTGATAATATACTATTTAAATTATTATTTTGTAAATCTTTAAATAAGATTTTTTTTGTTTTTTTACATTTATTATCATCAATATTATTTAATTCCTGTTGTTGTTTTTCATTAAATGTTTGTTGTTGAAATTCTTTTGTATTATAATTTTTATTTATATCAGATGGTGTTGTTGTTGATAATATTAATGATTCAATTTTTGTTGTATCTTGTATTATACATTCTAAAGATTTTGATTCAAGTGGTGATTTTATTATATCTGTTATTTTTGTTGCTGCAGCAGCTGTTGTTGTTGTTATTGATGATGATGATGATGAAGAAAAAGATGACGACGATGAGTTACTGTTATGTGATGTTAATGATGATGTGCTCATAGCGGATAATCCTTACATTTGAAAATATATATGTATATTATATTATAATTTAATATAAAAAGATCTTTTTATATTTATATAACTTATATAAATGTTGTATTTCTTTGTTCTTTTATTGGTGAAATTTATTGTTTTTTCAAATCTGTTTAAAAGGACAACATTGACATACAATTAACTGTAAAAAATTAACATACAATTAACTGTTAAAAATGTTTTTGTTTATACATATATAGTTATATATAATAATATATATTAAAATAAAAATTAAAATAATGATCTTTTTACCTCCAGTATTTGGATCAACTACAGTCAAACTCAATACTTTATTCAAGTCGAATTTTTTAATGATCTATAAATGAAAGATTTCTAAAACAAAATTTAAAAACAAAAATTTATATTGAAAGGAGTAGCTTGAATACTATAGGTATAGGTGATTTGACTTGAAAATTTCCAAGTTCGAAGTAAAGAGATGCTTGACTGTATTTTCCCAAGAAATAAAATTTTCAAATAACAAAATATTACTATAATAAAATAATTAAATTAAAATTGATCTCTCATGCTCATCACATTAGCAGAAATAAATAAATACATATTACGAAATTTTTTATGGATATTTTTTTTTAGTTTTTCCAAGCGCGGACACTTCACTGCTCAATGGTTGATGTGTTTATATAAAATTATTGTTTTCATGTGTAAGTAGTTTTTTTTCTTTTTTATTACACCAAACAGAAAAATAAAAATTAATTTTTCTTTTAAAATTCCACAAAAACAAAAAGAAATTAATTTTTTCTAGTATAAAATATTTAAAAAATTTATATTAATAATTCTCACAAACAACTAAAAAGTTTTTATATTTTCTTATGTTGGATTTGTTCCTTTATATATATGTATATTTTAATATTATATATTTATATACAAAAAAAATATTTATAATATTTATAACCACACTAAAATTGTTTCATGCCACAAAAAAAATTCTTTCTTTCTTCGAAAGTTCCGAAAAGTTTTATATATTATTTTTATATACAATTTTTCTTTAGATATTTTATTTATAACTCTTTAGTTTACTTATTTTTAATTTTTTTGTATTTTGTTTTACATATTTTCTTTTTCTTGTCCTCTGCGACGAAAACGATAAAAAATAATTTATGCGTCAATTACATTTTTTATAATTAATATTTGGAAAGCAGCATTAAATCCATTAAATTTTTTTATGGTTTAGTGTTCAAAGCAATAGATGGCGTTTGAAATCGAAATTCTTTTGAAAATTTTGCTAATTGGGCTTAAAGATGTAAAAAAAAACTCAAAATAACTGTTTGGTAATGGTAAAACATTCGTTTTTCGATTAAAAAAAAAAATATGCATTATATAAGTCAAATATGCATTTCAATCTTTAAAATACAACATTTTCATATATATTCTTTATTTTTCATCATACAAACGACACGGGGATAAATTTACATTTTTTTCATGTATCATCCTACACACTGCCTGGTAAGTTTTTATTGTTAAATATTTTGCTGCAAAAAAGTACGCTCCCAATAAATTCTACGAAGCAATTTTAGTCTCTATAGTGTAGCACTCACTCCAGTGTAATTTTTCTATGCAGTTTGTTTTTCTCTTTCTATAGAGACTAAAAAAAACTGTACATGAAAACTAGCTTGTAGGCAAGCGAGTGTCATATACCTAGTTTCCATGTACAGAGTTGAGTTGAAATGGGGTTGAAATGGAACCATCAATTATTCGTTCCATTCCAACTCAACTCAACTCAACCCCTGTTTCCATGCACGCTAACTCGAGTTCAACTCGAGTTGAACTCGTCATGGAAACAAGGTATATGGGGTTCAACTCGAGCATGGAAACAAGGTAATTGTTATGAGAATTCTTAAGTTTATATGAAATAAGTATATGTAAAAAGTAGGTACATGAAAATTTCAATTGGAACGCGCTGAATGGATTGAATTCACTAGCTGAATTCATCGATATTTCACCACAGAATCTAAGAGGCCAAACAAATACCAGAGCTAAATATTGTAAATTGTATGTGGCATGGGCATTCACCACCCTTTTTGTCAGCCAATAAGGGAACTATAAATTTATATTAATTAATTCAATTTTTCTTTTATATATTTGTATTATGTTTTTCTTTTGTCATTCGTTTATAATTTTCATCATACCTACATTTAATTCTGTTTGTTTTTCTTATTATTATTTTGCATTTTTTGCTTAAGTGTTTTTTTATCTTTTACATTAATATTATTATTTATAAATGTTTTGTTATTTTATTAATATTGTATATTTTATTTTTTAAATTTTATTATAAAAGATACACACATATATCATTTTCAAATTAAATTAAACATATTTTAAATAAAAATTAATCATTAATTAAGCATTATTTAATTTGGGTTACACGGTTACATCTGTCTGGAGAAAAATTAATTGTTAAATTTAATTTAAAAAGATTATGTATATGTCAATTCAATTGTAAAAATTAAAAATATACAATTAAGTAATTGAATTTTTTTTTTAATTTAATTTGTAAATGGTATAAATGTGTATATACAATAGTCGTATTAAAGTTGCTCTCAATTAAGTTATTTATTATATCATATTGTAATTATAATAGTAAACTTAATTTTATATTAATGTCTATTTATTTTCATCAATGTATTTATATAAAGGAGGATTCATAATTCAAGGGCAATATTTTAACAAATTATTCTCCTATAAAAAACTATATATATAAAAAATTGTTCTACAGCTTACATAAACATATATATCTACTTTCTTTTTTGATTTATGTAGAATGTTATCTTTTTTAGCTCAAAAAGTACCATGGCATAGTACTAGAGATATCTATTTAATGCTTAAATGGTTTCTCATGCAACATTCGAAATGTCAGTGATTATTTTTTTTATAAACATTACGAAAAAAAATGCTTTTTAAGGGGATATTATTATAGATAATATGTTAAAATATTCCATATTTAAAAACTATGTTCCTCGAATTATGAATCATATTATGTAGTTAGTGAACTTTTGACACGTTCAACATTATTTTTCACTCATCACTTTCTAATTACAACGAAATATACAAGAGGTAAATAATCTTTTTTAGTTGTTTTTCATCTTACACTGGGGTGGGGGCGATTGTTAGGACTTGATTGAGAAAAAATATATTGAACGTGTAAAAGTTCACTTGAACGAAAAATAATTTTGACAAAAAACAAAAAAAAAACTTAAAATTTATTAATAATTTTCATTTTTGTTATGTTTCTTTTGTCATATTTTTCCATTTTTAATAAATTCACAAATCCATAATTATGTTTTTTTTTTGTTTTTTTTTAATTAAATAATTTATTTAATTTAATAATTTGTTTTTCTATTAAATTTAATTTTCTTTTTTTTAATGTTCATTTAAAAATTTTGTTTTTAATATTTATAATTAATTTTTATTATTATTAATATTAATTTTTACTTTTATAATTAAACTTATTCCATATATTTAATAATATTGTAAATTAACACGATATTAATTAAAAACATTTTTTTATTTTTTTTTTTTATTTTTTAATACTTCAAACATTTATATTTATTTATTTATTTTTATAGTTAAATATCTACAGTTATGTATAAATATATTTTTTTTGTCGTCTTTGTTGTTGTAAAAAATGTTTTTTTTTTCTTTTTGCATATTTATAATTAATTTTATTATGTATATAGTTTGTAAAGAAAACGAAATAATAAGAAAATGCAACATAAATTGTTTTTATTTTTTATACTTTTGAAATTTCAAATTCGATTTTAGTTCTACATAAATTAATGGTTTTTTGTTGTATTTTATTATTATTTTTATTTAAATATTATTTTCGACATCAGTTCATTTGTTTTTGTTTTTTTTTTTTTCTAATATTTTAATGGCATAATTTAGTTGATTTTGTTTTTTGTAAGACGAAAAAAAATACGAATTTGAAATTTTTAAAATAACGAATTTGACCCGACAAATTTAAAAAGAGGAATTGGACCCGAAAATTCTATATACAAATTAAATTTAAATTAACTTAAATACTTAAATAAAAAAAATTTGAACACTTAATTTTTTACAAACAAATTATAAATAAATAAAACATAATATCTGGCTTTTTATTATTATTATATTAAAATTATATAATTGACAGTCAAATTCCGAGTATTAATATGAGTAAAACTGCAATCACAATTTAATTTTTTTATTGTTTGTAAGATTAAATGATTTTATTGTATTCCAGTGGGTGATGAGTGTTTGTATTAAATATGGAGGAAATTCCAATTGAAAATAGTATTCCAATTACAAAACTAAACAAATTAAGTACTAAATTAAGGCAAATACTATTTTACGAATCTCTTATGTAGTACGAACAGAAGTTTTTTTATTTTTTCAAATTAATAGTTTTGTTGTTTTCCAAATCACTGATGGCGAAAATAGTTAACAGATTAAAATTGAAAAAAAAAAAAAATTGAGGGAGAACAAAAAAATTATTTATTCTTCGTGTACGGTCAAGAATTTAGTCGATGCTCAGTTTATGCAAGTTGAACAAAAATTGACAAGCAGCCGTTTTCCAAAAATTTCGACTAATTAATTACTATTCATTATGATCATTGCTACTTAGCTATTTTGCATTGAATAAACTCAAGAAATAAAAAAAACAAGAGGTAAGAGAAAAAACAAGTTGACAATTAAAAGTTTTGCAGTCATATTGTGCTGCTTTTAGTACAAATCTGAATTTGTGACTGACTTGCAGTAACAATTGATCGACTGAATTTTTGACAGTACATACATACATTTCTTTCGTGTTTATCTTTTTTTTTTAATTTTTATGTTAATTTAAATATATACTCTTAACTATATAATTTTTTTTAAATTTAAGAAGTGGTATATTAAGTTTACACTACGTTGTGACACAAAAAAGTCATGTTACAAAAAAAATGGCTAAAATAATATATTTAAATTCTCTAATATTTTTTTCTTGTTAAATTTAACCTAAAAAATAATATTAAAGTTAACTTTACATTATATAGAATTATAGATCATTTAATTGTAAGAAGAATAATGTTACCCACAAAATAAAACTAGGATCGTTGCGTAGTACGATGAAAGGATAGTAGATAAATATGATTGCACACATAATATTCTTCTTCTATAACGATATGCGTATGACTTGAGTTTCATATTGAAAAAAAATCTTCCTTTCTTATTATTTAATGCCTTTATCACTACGTCATTGGTAGAGTAAATTTAGAATCTATAATACATTTTAACTCTTTCCATTCCATTTTTCAATCATCTCAAAAGTATAAAAGTGATGTGAAAGACAAATCATAAAATTTTTTTGTTTTTAGATGTTCTTTCGCTTGAGTGTGTATACCTTTTTATACGATTAAATGATTTATAATGTAAAATTATCATTAATATTATATGTATTATATATTTTAAGTACTAGAATTCTGCGTTTTTTTTTTCATTTCTCTTTTTCTTTTAAAGTTATCTTAAATTTAATATTATATTTATAATTAAAATTGGTAAAAATATTTATATATATATACAGATATATATATATAAATATTTCTTTTACTTATTTTTATATATTTCTCTTCCATTTTCAATATTTCCATCATTATTATTCTTATTTATTATTATTGATTTTATAGTCATGGATTCAATTATAATTAAATTATCATTTTATATTATAAATTATATTTAAAATGTGTAATTTTGGTATTTAAATACCAAAGTTCACCGTTGACATATTGATAATAATGATGACATTGATAATTTTATTATTGATAATAATATTGATAATGATGATCTTATCGTTGACCACCACAACCAACTATAATAATAATTATTATTATTATTTTTAAAATATTTATAATATATACTTAAGTAATTTGAATTAAATTTTAATATAATATTTGATAAAATAACTAGGATTATTATTAATATTATTATTAAAATTAAAATAGGATATAATAATCCTAAACGTATATATATATTATTATTTATATTTAAAAAAGTAATATTATTTAAATTATATAAATTACTATTATATATTATTAATATTAATAATAATAATTTATATAATTTATTATTATTATTTATTATAAATATTCTATATAAATTATATGATAATAATGATGTTAATATAGAATTTATATTAAAACTATTATAATTTTTTCTATAATTTAATAATATTGATGATGCACCGCTATTATATGTTAATTCTTCATTTTTAACAACTTCATTTGGATGTTTATCATATTCATCTAAAAAATATTCAAAAAAAAATTAAATATTATTATAATATATTCTTATTATTGACTTACTTGTTTTTTTAGTTGGTTTATGGGACGGTGAATAATTATTATTACTATTATTAATAGCACTATTTATATTAGGACGTGATGATGTCATATATGGTGGATAAAAATTAGATTGTAAACCAATTGTTGTTACTGGTGTACTATGTTGTTGATGTTGTATACCATTATTATTACCATTCCATCCTGGCCAACTCATTGTACTTTGTACAACATTACTATTATTTGTATTTATATTTGTTAATGGAGGTATAAAGCTACCATGTTGATTAATATGACCATTATTATTATTCATATTTTGTCGATTTTGATGAATATTATTTATTCTAATACCATTTTGATGACCATTTATATTATTATTATTATCATTTATTGGTATACGATTAAATTGATCAATGTTTGTATTTATTGATATACCACTAGATAATGATATAGTACCAGATTGATCAATATTTTGCCCATTATTATTATTTTGAATATTTATATTATTATTGTGCTGGTGTAAATTACCACCATTTCCACCATTATTATTATTATTATTACTACCACCACCAGAACTGCCATGTCCATTTCGATCATTTATACTACTACTACTGCTACTGACACCACTGCTACTGCTAACACTTATTGTATTATTTTTTAGTTCAGGTGTACAACAAACTTTAAATACAACTTTCATATTATTTGTTGAACATCGTCCACCTATCCGACGATATAAGTCATCTTTCGATGATGTTGCTATTACAAAAAAAAATTAATTATTATTATTAATTTAAAATATTTATAAATCAAAAATGTTATATTTAATAAATGATCTTTAAAAAAACAAAGTCCATTACTTACAAATGAAATAATAATCATTTCCTGGAAGGAACTCCAAACCGCCTGGCTGTGGTGTAAATGGCCGAAATGTTATTGTAAAAAACATTAATTTTTGTGGTTTATCACAAATAGCAATAACACGTGGATCAGCATTTGTTATACGACATGTTTCATATTCAACTTTTGATACATTATATATTATATATTTTTCAGTTTCATTTTCATATGTACCCGGTTCATATACAGGACATATTATATGTACTTGATCAAATTCAAATGCTGAATTACCTTTATTCACATCAATTATATGATCAGTATTATCTATCCGAAATCTATTAAAAAAAATAGTTAATATTGTTTTTCATTTTTGATGATCTAAAAATCATCAAAGCAAATTTTAATAATATAGAAAAATATCAATAAGGTTTAACAATTTTCTAACTTTTATTGGTTTTGTAGGAGTTATCATTCCGGAGCTGTGAAAATTCAATGACAATACAATGTTAATTAAAGGAAACACAGATATTTGATACGAGATCACAAAGGGCTGAGATGTTGGCTATCTTTTGAGAATGTCATGAAGATGTTGTACAATGCGATGTTATGACCATATGCCGACACTACTTAGTGAAAATTGAAGCTTTCTTTTTTAAATTTCTCGACTAATACAAATAAAAAAAATCGACAAAAAAAAAATATATACAGTCAGATTTATCGAACTCGAACTTCCTTTGATTTACTGCAAAAAGGATTTTTTTAAACACAAACACCAAAACGGAGATGTGCATTGATTCTTTGATTTGATTCGATTTCATAGTGCGACTAGAAATGATTTTTACATCGAAATTATGAGCTTGAATGACCTTTAACGGTGGCATAATGTTTCTAATTTCCTCAGAGCACTCATTCACACCAACTATTTACCGATAGGGAGCCTACATTGTGTCTATGTCTCAAGAGTGGCTAGACTATTTTTATCAGCTATAAGTCGAAGAATAGCCCATTGAAATGAATTTAAATTCATTTCAATATTCCTTGCGGATTCGACTTGAGGAGTGTTTTACTGTAATTAAAGTAAGCACACATAAAAATATTCAACACATAGAAAAGAAGTCTCCAATTAACTAAAAACAACGAAGAACAATCGAAAACCGGTTTTACCAGTCTTGGTTATGATTTTGTAAAAGATTTTTTTCTTTCTTTTTGATTTTAAATTTTTATGTAAAATACACTTTTTTTGACATTCCTATTAGTTACATATTAAATATACATACATGTATGTATATATATATTTTTCAAATTCATATAATTATATGTTAATTTATATTAATTTTTAATTAGAACCATAGGACCTAAAATATAAAATGGTACAGGATATTTCAAATATTTAGTTTACAAATATTTTAAAATAACTTTCTAACGTTTATACGACTGATTGAGATTTTATTATATTATCGATCTTACAAATTATACAGCTATTTTGTATCTTTGTAATCGTGTGATGTGTTATTTTTTAAAAATAATTTTTCATATACATTTTGTTGATATGCGGTAGTTTTTAAGCATAGAATAGTTTTATGGGTCCAATGGGCACATCCTTATTCCCGATTCCGCTAATATGAGCTAAAGATAATAGTATCGTATTTACTATTTTAGATTTTAATACGTATGAGTACCAATATTGAGTACATTACAAATATAATTTTTTCCTTTTTGAGATAAAAAAAAG
Source organism: Empis stercorea (assembly GCA_949752835.1). NCBI lineage: Eukaryota > Metazoa > Arthropoda > Insecta > Diptera > Empididae > Empis > Empis stercorea. The sequence goes on from OX457090.1 coordinate 112,282, forward strand.
GGATAGAGAAAAATGATGAACTGTGTTAAAAATGTTGTGTAAGACAGTCCCCTAAAGGTTTTTCCGTATAACCACATCAGAAAGGCAAACAAAATTATACACATCATTATAATGTGTTATAAATAAATAATGAGTGTGGCTATACAAAAGTGCGTTGTTTTTCATATACAATTAAAGTAAATTGTCCCCCTTTTTTTTTAAAAAAAAAAGAAAAAGAAAATATACTTAAAAAAAAAATATTAATTTCTGCGCTCATAATGTAACGCATTGCGCCTATTAAAACAAAAAAAAAGATATATAATATATACACTTTACATAGACATTAAGTCTAGGACAATAATATATATACTAAGATATAATGAACCAGGATATTTATAAATGTTTTATATAAAAACAGAAAAAAAGGTTATAACTTACAATATTATAATATCTATATCTATACGATCCAGAGGTGAATTTGGTTAGAATATATAAAATTCTGTACTCCAAAGTCTATATATAATACAAATAATTTGTTAGAGGAACAAGATGTTTTGTTTGTAATACTAGTAGCCGTGATATTGTTTATAGAATTATAATTTAGAATTAATACAAAACCACAATTCTGTATTAGGATCCTGTAATTTTATTGGATCGCTATCCATTCTGTATTAATGGCTAAAAGACTTTTAATTGAATTGACAAAATAATTTCCATTCCAGAATAATAATGCCAGTAGGTCTTTCCCAAATGCCAAATTAGTTAACATAACGAGGTTCGTTATTTTATGGTTTACCCAAATATGTATATATATAATACGTGTAAATATTTTTAAGTAGAGCCTAAACGTAGGGTACGGAGATGAACCCTTTAGAGATTTGGAAAAACAATTAATTCGTTCAATGTCCATATTCACGATAAATCTTAAGTTTAGAGATCGAATTTTAGTAGTAGACAATATACAATATTATATGTTAAAAATTATGACCTACCTCAAACTTGAAATTTATAGTATATAATAAATATATATTATAGAATATACATTTATGTACACATACATTATAAATCTTTCATATATTTTTAAGTTGTGGTTTTTTGTGACAGGCCTTGCTTGTTTTCTATTTTTATATTAAAAAAATCCATCCAAAATTACAATACCTCACCGAAATCCACCACATCATACACCCTCTCATTCGAAAATCAACCAAAGCGCATTGCTCGTTTTATATACAATATAAGAAAATATTTTTGAAAGTATATCTAACCCTTCAATTTTTAATTTTAACTAAAAATTAAAAAAATGCGTTAAGATAGAAAGGTAGTAAAAATATATGTATATATATGTATGTATATATATTAGGATACAATTTATTGGTTTTTATGTTAAGAGAACAAGAAATTTACAAATGTGTTTGAGCAAAACCTAAGCTAAGCGCATAGGACAATCCTTTTCTTTGACTGCATCGTATAGGTTTTGCTAATGAGGCATTTTAAAGATTAATGACTTTGAGAAATACTTTAACCCAGGAATCTCGAACCAATATTATACATTCAAGCATAATATTCTATATACTCGAATAAAAATTGCAGAAATTTTCTTTGAGTGCCTTAAATATCTTTTAGAGAGATTATCATAATGAATAAAGAACAAACAGAGATTGGGTTGGTCTTCTTGCATGAATAACATCAAGAACGGATCCTTAATGAACAAATATATGTGTACAGAATACCAGTCACCAATTTTGCTTTTTGCGATTTGGACTTCGGAGATTTTGTTTTGGATATAACGTACCCACTACCCAACCCGAAATGCTAATTAGATCATGGCCGTATAATCTGAAAATAATAAATAAACAATTAAAAATTTACTTACATGCTATTTGACGTATTCCAATGCATATAAAATGTTTTAGCACAATTTGATACTGTTGATAATAAAACTGTTTCAAGGCAAACTAACATTAATATTGTAAAAAATGATGTTGTTTTTAATCCTGGTAAACCGTAATTAAAATTACGTAAACGTTGTGGTGGTGATATTAAAGAATAACGACGTCTTTTTTGTAATATCGATGTTGTTGTTGTTGATGATGATGATGATGTTGTTGATGATAATCTTATACTACATATATTTCGGCTACAGCAAATACTGCCGTTAATTATGTTTTTTTCGGACATATTTCCCAAACA
>OX457090.1:114650-142150 GCA_949752835.1 Empis stercorea
CCCAAATCGGAGAAAGTTGATTTTTTCGCCAAAAAAAAAAGAAGGTTAACCCCTTGCTTTTTTTTCAAAAATTTGAATTTTTTTAAAAATTCTCCGATTTTGGCGAATTTGGTGTCGTTGGACGGGAATTTTATTAGTAACAAGAATATGCAAACAGAATTGAAAAATCTTTTAATTTGCCCAAATTATAGCGAAAAAACCAAAAAATTTGTTTTTTTGCCCTAAAATGGGCAAATTTCAAGATTTTTGGAATTGGTTTGGACATTCTTATTAGAATTCAAATTCCCGTCCAACGACACCAAAATCGCCCAAATCGGAGAAAGTTGATTTTTTCGCCAAAAAAAAAGAAGGTTAACCCCTTGCTTTTTTTTCAAAAATTTGAATTTTTTTAAAAATTCTCCGATTTTGGCGAATTTGGTGTCGTTGGACGGGGAATTTTATTAGTAACAAGAATATGCAAACAGAATTGAAAAATCTTTTAATTTGCCCAAATTATAGCGAAAAAACCAAAATTTTGTTTTTTTGCCCTAAAATGGGCAAATTTCAAGATATTTGGAATTGGTTTGGACATTCTTATTAGAATTCAAATTCCCCGTCCAACGACACCAAAATCGCCCAAATCGGAGAAAGTTGATTTTTTCGCCAAAAAAAAAAGAAGGTTAATAACCCCTTGCTTTTTTTTTCAAAAATTTGAATTTTTTTAAAAATTCTCCGATTTTGGCGAATTTGGTGTCGTTGGACGGGGAATTTTATTAGTAACAAGAATATGCAAACAGAATTGAAAAATCTTTTAATTTGCCCAAATTATAGCGAAAAAACCAAAAATTTTGTTTTTTTGCCCTAAAATGGGCAAATTTCAAGATTTTTGGAATTGGTTTGGACATTCTTATTAGAATTCAAATTCCCCGTCCAACGACACCAAAATCGCCCAAATCGGAGAAAGTTGATTTTTTCGCCAAAAAAAAAGAAGGTTAACCCCTTGCTTTTTTTTCAAAAATTTGAATTTTTTTAAAAATTCTCCGATTTTGGCGAATTTGGTGTCGTTGGACGGGGAATTTTATTAGTAACAAGAATATGCAAACAGAATTGAAAAATCTTTTAATTTGCCCAAATTATAGCGAAAAAACCAAAAAATTTGTTTTTTTGCCCTAAAATGGGCAAATTTCAAGATTTTTGGAATTGGTTTGGACATTCTTATTAGAATTCAAATTCCCCGTCCAACGACACCAAAATCGCCCAAATCGGAGAAAGTTGATTTTTTCGCCAAAAAAAAAAGAAGGTTAACCCTTGCTGTTTTTTCAAAAATTTTAATTATTTTAAAAATTCTCCGATTTTGGCGAATTTGGTGTCGTTGGACGGGGAATTTTATTAGTAACAAGAATATGCAAACAGAATTGAAAAATCTTTTAATTTGCCCAAATTATAGCGAAAAAACCAAAAATTTTGTTTTTTTGCCCTAAAATGGGCAAATTTCAAGATTTTTGGAATTGGTTTGGACATTCTTATTAGAATTCAAATTCCCCGTCCAACGACACCAAAATCGCCCAAATCGGAGAAAGTTGATTTTTTCGCCAAAAAAAAAAGAAGGTTAACCCCTTGCTTTTTTTTCAAAAATTTGAATTTTTTAAAAATTCTCCGATTTTGGCGAATTTGGTGTCGTTGGACGGGGAATTTTATTAGTAACAAGAATATGCAAACAGAATTGAAAAATCTTTTAATTTGCCCAAATTATAGCGAAAAAAACAAAAATTTTGTTTTTTTGCCCTAAAATGGGCAAATTTCAAGATTTTTGGAATTGGTTTGGACATTCTTATTAGAATTCAAATTCCCCGTCCAACGACACCAAAATCGCCCAAATCGGAGAAAGTTGATTTTTTCGCCAAAAAAAAAGAAGGTTAACCCCTTGCTTTTTTTTCAAAATTTGAATTTTTTTAAAAATTCTCCGATTTTGGCGAATTTGGTGTCGTTGGACGGGGAATTTTATTAGTAACAAGAATATGCAAACAGAATTGAAAAATCTTTTAATTTGCCCAAATTATAGCGAAAAAACCAAAAATTTTGTTTTTTTGCCCTAAAATGGGCAAATTTCAAGATTTTTGGAATTGGTTTGGACATTCTTATTAGAATTCAAATTCCCCGTCCAACGACACCAAAATCGCCCAAATCGGAGAAAGTTGATTTTTTCGCCAAAAAAAAAAGAAGGTTAACCCCTTGCTTTTTTTTCAAAATTTGAATTTTTTTAAAAATTCTCCGATTTTGGCGAATTTGGTGTCGTTGGACGGGGAATTTTATTAGTAACAAGAATATGCAAACAGAATTGAAAAATCTTTTAATTTGCCCAAATTATATTTCGCCAAAAAAAAAAGAAGGTTAACCCCTTGCTTTTTTTTCAAAAATTTGAATTTTTTTAAAAATTCTCCGATTTTGGCGAATTTGGTGTCGTTGGACGGGGAATTTTATTAGTAACAAGAATATGCAAACAGAATTGAAAAATCTTTAATTTGCCCAAATTATAGCAAAAAAAAAACCAAAAATTTTGTTTTTTTGCCCTAAAATGGGCAAATTTCAAGATTTTTGGAATTGGTTTGGACATTCTTATTAGAATTCAAATTCCCCGTCCAACGACACCAAAATCGCCCAAATCGGAGAAAGTTGATTTTTCGCCAAAAAAAAAAGAAGGTTAACCCCTTGCTTTTTTTTCAAAAATTTGAATTTTTTTAAAATTCTCCGATTTTGGCGAATTTGGTGTCGTTGGACGGGGAATTTTATTAGTAACAAGAATATGCAAACAGAATTGAAAAATCTTTTAATTTGCCCAAATTATAGCGAAAAACCAAAAATTTTGTTTTTTTGCCCTAAAATGGGCAAATTTCAAGATTTTTGGAATTGGTTTGGACATTCTTATTAGAATTCAAATTCCCCGTCCAACGACACCAAAATCGCCCAAATCGGAGAAAGTTGATTTTTTCGCCAAAAAAAAAAGAAGGTTAACCCCTTGCTTTTTTTCAAAAATTTGAATTTTTTTAAAAATTCTCCGATTTTGGCGAATTTGGTGTCGTTGGACGGGGAATTTTATTAGTAACAAGAATATGCAAACAGAATTGAAAAATCTTTTAATTTGCCCAAATTATAGCGAAAAACCAAAAATTTTGTTTTTTTGCCCTAAAATGGGCAAATTTCAAGATTTTTGGAATTGGTTTGGACATTCTTATTAGAATTCAAATTCCCCGTCCAACGACACCAAAATCGCCCAAATCAGAAAGTTGATTTTTTCGCCAAAAAAAAAAGAAGGTTAACCCCTTGCTTTTTTTTCAAAAATTTGAATTTTTTTAAAAATTCTCCGATTTTGGCGAATTTGGTGTCGTTGGACGGGGAATTTTATTAGTAACAAGAATATGCAAACAGAATTGAAAAATCTTTTAATTTGCCCAAACTATAGCGAAAAAACCAAAAATTTTGTTTTTTTGCCCTAAAATGGGCAAATTTCAAGATTTTTGGAATTGGTTTGGACATTCTTATTAGAATTCAAATTCCCCGTCCAACGACACCAAAATCGCCCAAATCGGAGAAAGTTGATTTTTTCGCCGAAAAAAAAAAGAAGGTTAACCCCTTGCTTTTTTTTCAAAAATTTGAATTTTTTTAAAAATTCTCCGATTTTGGCGAATTTGGTGTCGTTGGACGGGGAATTTTATTAGTAACAAGAATATGCAAACAGAATTGAAAAATCTTTTAATTTGCCCAAATTATAGCGAAAAAACCAAAAATTTAGTTTTTTTGCCCTAAAATGGGCAAATTTCAAGATTTTTGGAATTGGTTTGGACATTCTTATTAGAATTCAAATTCCCCGTCCAACGACACCAAAATCGCCCAAATCGGAGAAAGTTGATTTTTTCGCAAAAAAAAAAGAAGGTTAACCCCTTGCTTTTTTTTCAAAAATTTGAATTTTTTTAAAAATTCTCCGATTTTGGCGAATTTGGTGTCGTTGGATGGGGAATTTTATTAGTAACAAGAATATGCAAACAGAATTGAAAAATCTTTTAATTTGCCCAAATTATAGCGAAAAAACCAAAAATTTTGTTTTTTTGCCCTAAAATGGGCAACTTTCAAGATATTTGGAATTGGTTTGGACATTCTTATTAGAATTCAAATTCCCCGTCCAACGACACCAAAATCGCCCAAATCGGAGAAAGTTGATTTTTTCGCCAAAAAAAAAAGAAGGTTAACCCCTTGCTTTTTTTTCAAAAATTTGAAATTTTTTAAAAATTCTCCGATTTTGGCGAATTTGGTGTCGTTGGACGGGGAATTTTATTAGTAACAAGAATATGCAAACAGAATTGAAAAATCTTTTAATTTGCCCAAATTATAGCGAAAAAACCAAAAATTTTGTTTTTTTGCCCTAAAATGGGCAAATTTCAAGATTTTTGGAATTGGTTTGGACATTCTTATTAGAATTCAAATTCCCCGTCCAACGACACCAAAATCGCCCAAATCGGAGAAAGTTGATTTTTTCGCCAAAAAAAAAGAAGGTTAACCCCTTGCTTTTTTTTCAAAAATTTGAATTTTTTTAAAAATTCTCCGATTTTGGCGAATTTGGTGTCGTTGGACGGGGAATTTTATTAGTAACAAGAATATGCAAACAGAATTGAAAAATCTTTTAATTTGCCCAAATTATAGCGAAAAAACCAAAAATTTTGTTTTTTTGCCCTAAAATGGGCAAATTTCAAGATTTTTGGAATTGGTTTGGACATTCTTATTAGAATTCAAATTCCCCGTCCAACGACACCAAAATCGCCCAAATCGGAGAAAGTTGATTTTTTCGCCAAAAAAAAAAACAAGGTTAACCCCTTGCTTTTTTTTCAAAAATTTGAATTTTTTTAAAAATTCTCCGATTTTGGCGAATTTGGTGTCGTTGGACGGGGAATTTTATTAGTAACAAGAATATGCAAACAGAATTGAAAAATCTTTTAATTTGCCCAAATTATAGCGAAAAAACCAAAAATTTTGTTTTTTTGCCCTAAAATGGGCAAATTTCAAGATTTTTGGAATTGGTTTGGACATTCTTATTAGAATTCAAATTCCCCGTCCAACGACACCAAAATCGCCCAAATCGGAGAAAGTTGATTTTTTCGCCAAAAAAAAAAGAAGGTTAACCCCTTGCTTTTTTTTCAAAAATTTGAATTTTTTTAAAAATTCTCCGATTTTGGCGAATTTGGTGTCGTTGGACGGGGAATTTTATTAGTAACAAGAATATGCAAACAGAATTGAAAAATCTTTTAATTTGCCCAAATTATAGCGAAAAAACCAAAAATTTTGTTTTTTTGCCCTAAAATGGGCAAATTTCAAGATTTTTGGAATTGGTTTGGACATTCTTATTAGAATTCAAATTCCCCGTCCAACGACACCAAAATCGCCCAAATCGGAGAAAGTTGATTTTTTCGCCAAAAAAAAAACAAGGTTAACCCCTTGCTTTTTTTTCAAAAATTTGAATTTTTTTAAAAATTCTCCGATTTTGGCGAATTTGGTGTCGTTGGACGGGGAATTTTATTAGTAACAAGAATATGCAAACAGAATTGAAAAATCTTTTAATTTGCCCAAATTATAGCGAAAAAACCAAAAATTTTGTTTTTTTGCCCTAAAATGGGCAAATTTCAAGATTTTTGGAATTGGTTTGGACATTCTTATTAGAATTCAAATTCCCCGTCCAACGACACCAAAATCGCCCAAATCGGAGAAAGTTGATTTTTTCGCCAAAAAAAAAAGAAGGTTAACCCCTTGCTTTTTTTTAAAAAATTTGAATTTTTTTAAAAATTCTCCGATTTTGGCGAATTTGGTGTCGTTGGACGGGGAATTTTATTAGTAACAAGAATATGCAAACAGAATTGAAAAATCTTTTAATTTGCCCAAATTATAGCGAAAAAAACAAAAATTTTGTTTTTTTCGCCCTAAAATGGGCAAATTTCAAGATTTTTGGAATTGGTTTGGACATTCTTATTAGAATTCAAATTCCCCGTCCAACGACACCAAAATCGCCCAAATCGGAGAAAGTTGATTTTTTCGCCAAAAAAAAAACAAGGTTAACCCCTTGCTTTTTTTTCAAAAATTTGAATTTTTTTAAAAATTCTCCGATTTTGGCGAATTTGGTGTCGTTGGACGGGGAATTTTATTAGTAACAAGAATATGCAAACAGAATTGAAAAATCTTTTAATTTGCCCAAATTATAGCGAAAAAAACCAAAAATTTTGTTTTTTTGCCCTAAAATGGGCAAATTTCAAGATTTTTGGAATTGGTTTGGACATTCTTATTAGAATTCAAATTCCCCGTCCAACGACACCAAAATCGCCCAAATCGGAGAAAGTTGATTTTTTCGCCAAAAAAAAAAGAAGGTTAACCCCTTGCTTTTTTTTCAAAAATTTGAATTTTTTTAAAAATTCTCCGATTTTGGCGAATTTGGTGTCGTTGGACGGGGAATTTTATTAGTAACAAGAATATGCAAACAGAATTGAAAAATCTTTTAATTTGCCCAAATTATAGCGAAAAAACCAAAAATTTTGTTTTTTTGCCCTAAAATGGGCAAATTTCAAGATATTTGGAATTGGTTTGGACATTCTTATTAGAATTCAAATTCCCCGTCCAACGACACCAAAATCGCCCAAATCGGAGAAAGTTGATTTTTTCGCCAAAAAAAAAACAAGGTTAACCCCTTGCTTTTTTTTCAAAAATTTGAATTTTTTTAAAAATTCTCCGATTTTGGCGAATTTGGTGTCGTTGGACGGGGAATTTTATTAGTAACAAGAATATGCAAACAGAATTGAAAAATCTTTTAATTTGCCCAAATTATAGCGAAAAAAACAAAAATTTTGTTTTTTCGCCCTAAAATGGGCAAATTTCAAGATATTTGGAATTGGTTTGGACATTCTTATTAGAATTCAAATTCCCCGTCCAACGACACCAAAATCGCCCAAATCGGAGAAAGTTGATTTTTTCGCCAAAAAAAAAACAAGGTTAACCCCTTGCTTTTTTTTCAAAAATTTGAATTTTTTAAAAATTCTCCGATTTTGGCGAATTTGGTGTCGTTGGACGGGGAATTTTATTAGTAACAAGAATATGCAAACAGAATTGAAAATCTTTTAATTTGCCCAAATTATAGCGAAAAAACCAAAAATTTTTGTTTTTTTGCCCTAAAATGGGCAAATTTCAAGATTTTTGGAATTGGTTTGGACATTCTTATTAGAATTCAAATTCCCCGTCCAACGACACCAAAATCGCCCAAATCGGAGAAAGTTGATTTTTTCGCCAAAAAAAAAAGAAGGTTAACCCCTTGCTTTTTTTTCAAAAATTTGAATTTTTTTAAAAATTCTCCGATTTTGGCGAATTTGGTGTCGTTGGACGGGGAATTTTATTAGTAACAAGAATATGCAAACAGAATTGAAAAATCTTTTAATTTGCCCAAATTATAGCGAAAAAAACAAAATTTTGTTTTTTTGCCCTAAAATGGGCAAAATTTCAAGATTTTTGGAATTGGTTTGGACATTCTTATTAGAATTCAAATTCCCCGTCCAACGACACCAAAATCGCCCAAATCGGAGAAAGTTGATTTTTTCGCCAAAAAAAAAAGAAGGTTAACCCTTGCTTTTTTTTCAAAAATTTGAATTATTTTAAAAATTCTCCGATTTTGGCGAATTTGGTGTCGTTGGACGGGGAATTTTATTAGTAACAAGAATATGCAAACAGAATTGAAAAATCTTTTAATTTGCCCAAATTATAGCGAAAAAAACCAAAATTTTTGTTTTTTTGCCCTAAAATGGGCAAATTTCAAGATTTTTGGAATTGGTTTGGACATTCTTATTAGAATTCAAATTCCCCGTCCAACGACACCAAAATCGCCCAAATCGGAGAAAGTTGATTTTTTCGCCAAAAAAAAAAGAAGGTTAACCCCTTGCTTTTTTTTCAAAAATTTGAATTTTTTTAAAAATTCTCCGATTTTGGCGAATTTGGTGTCGTTGGACGGGGAATTTTATTAGTAACAAGAATATGCAAACAGAATTGAAAAATCTTTTAATTTGCCCAAATTATAGCGAAAAAACCAAAAATTTTGTTTTTTTGCCCTAAAATGGGCAAATTTCAAGATTTTTGGAATTGGTTTGGACATTCTTATTAGAATTCAAATTCCCCGTCCAACGACACCAAAATCGCCCAAATCGGAGAAAGTTGATTTTTTCGCCAAAAAAAAAACAAGGTTATTAACCCCTTGCTTTTTTTTCAAAAATTTGAATTTTTTTAAAAATTCTCCGATTTCGGCGAATTTGGTGTCGTTGGACGGGGAATTTTATTAGTAACAAGAATATGCAAACAGAATTGAAAAATCTTTTAATTTGCCCAAATTATAGCGAAAAAACCAAAAATTTTGTTTTTTTGCCCTAAAATGGGCAAATTTCAAGATTTTTGGAATTGGTTTGGACATTCTTATTAGAATTCAAATTCCCCGTCCAACGACACCAAAATCGCCCAAATCGGAGAAAGTTGATTTTTTCGCCAAAAAAAAAAGAAGGTTAACCCCTTGCTTTTTTTTCAAAAATTTGAATTATTTTAAAAATTCTCCGATTTTGGCGAATTTGGTGTCGTTGGACGGGGAATTTTATTAGTAACAAGAATATGCAAACAGAATTGAAAAATCTTTTAATTTGCCCAAATTATAGCGAAAAAACCAAAAATTTTGTTTTTTTGCCCTAAAATGGGCAAATTTCAAGATTTTTGGAATTGGTTTGGACATTCTTATTAGAATTCAAATTCCCCGTCCAACGACACCAAAATCGCCCAAATCGGAGAAAGTTGATTTTTTCGCCAAAAAAAAACAAGGTTAACCCCTTGCTTTTTTTTCAAAAAATTGAATTTTTTTAAAAATTCTCCGATTTTGGCGAATTTGGTGTCGTTGGACGGGGAATTTTATTAGTAACAAGAATATGCAAACAGAATTGAAAAATCTTTTAATTTGCCCAAATTATAGCGAAAAAAACAAAAATTTTGTTTTTTTGCCCTAAAATGGGCAAATTTCAAGATTTTTGGAATTGGTTTGGACATTCTTATTAGAATTCAAATTCCCCGTCCAACGACACCAAAATCGCCCAAATCGGAGAAAGTTGATTTTTTCGCCAAAAAAAAAAGAAGGTTAACCCCTTGCTTTTTTTTCAAAAATTTGAATTTTTTTAAAAATTCTCCGATTTTGGCGAATTTGGTGTCGTTGGACGGGGAATTTTATTAGTAACAAGAATATGCAAACAGAATTGAAAAATCTTTTAATTTGCCCAAATTATAGCGAAAAAACCAAAAATTTTGTTTTTTTTGCCCTAAAATGGGCAAATTTCAAGATTTTTGGAATTGGTTTGGACATTCTTATTAGAATTCAAATTCCCCGTCCAACGACACCAAAATCGCCCAAATCGGAGAAAGTTGATTTTTTCGCCAAAAAAAAAAGAAGGTTAACCCCTTGCTTTTTTTTCAAAAATTTGAATTTTTTTAAAAATTCTCCGATTTTGGCGAATTTGGTGTCGTTGGACGGGGAATTTTATTAGTAACAAGAATATGCAAACAGAATTGAAAAATCTTTTAATTTGCCCAAATTATAGCGAAAAAACCAAAAATTTTGTTTTTTTGCCCTAAAATGGGCAAATTTCAAGATTTTTGGAATTGGTTTGGACATTCTTATTAGAATTCAAATTCCCCGTCCAACGACACCAAAATCGCCCAAATCGGAGAAAGTTGATTTTTTCGCCAAAAAAAAAAGAAGGTTAACCCCTTGCTTTTTTTTCAAAAATTTGATTTTTTTGAAAAATTCTCCGATTTTGGCGAATTTGGTGTCGTTGGACGGGGAATTTTATTAGTAACAAGAATATGCAAACAGAATTGAAAAATCTTTTAATTTGCCCAAATTATAGCGAAAAAACCAAAAATTTTGTTTTTTTGCCCTAAAATGGGCAAATTTCAAGATTTTTGGAATTGGTTTGGACATTCTTATTAGAATTCAAATTCCCCGTCCAACGACACCAAAATCGCCCAAATCGGAGAAAGTTGATTTTTTCGCCAAAAAAAAAAGAAGGTTAACCCCTTGCTTTTTTTTCAAAAATTTGAATTTTTTTAAAAATTCTCCGATTTTGGCGAATTTGGTGTCGTTGGACGGGGAATTTTATTAGTAACAAGAATATGCAAACAGAATTGAAAAATCTTTTAATTTGCCCAAATTATAGCGAAAAAACCAAAAATTTTGTTTTTTTGCCCTAAAATGGGCAAATTTCAAGATTTTTGGAATTGGTTTGGACATTCTTATTAGAATTCAAATTCCCCGTCCAACGACACCAAAATCGCCCAAATCGGAGAAAGTTGATTTTTTCGCCAAAAAAAAAAGAAGGTTAACCCCTTGCTTTTTTTTCAAAAATTTGAATTTTTTTAAAAATTCTCCGATTTTGGCGAATTTGGTGTCGTTGGACGGGGAATTTTATTAGTAACAAGAATATGCAAACAGAATTGAAAAATCTTTTAATTGGCCCAAATTATAGCGAAAAAACCAAAAATTTTGTTTTTTTGCCCTAAAATGGGCAAATTTCAAGATTTTTGGAATTGGTTTGGACATTCTTATTAGAATTCAAATTCCCCGTCCAACGACACCAAAATCGCCCAAATCGGAGAAAGTTGATTTTTTCGCCAAAAAAAAAAGAAGGTTAACCCCTTGCTTTTTTTTCAAAAATTTGAATTTTTTTAAAAATTCTCCGATTTTGGCGAATTTGGTGTCGTTGGACGGGGAATTTTATTAGTAACAAGAATATGCAAACAGAATTGAAAAATCTTTTAATTTGCCCAAATTATAGCGAAAAAACCAAAAATTTTGTTTTTTTGCCCTAAAATGGGCAAATTTCAAGATTTTTGGAATTGGTTTGGACATTCTTATTAGAATTCAAATTCCCCGTCCAACGACACCAAAATCGCCCAAATCGGAGAAAGTTGATTTTTTCGCCAAAAAAAAAAGAAGGTTAACCCCTTGCTTTTTTTTCAAAAATTTGAATTTTTTTAAAAATTCTCCGATTTTGGCGAATTTGGTGTCGTTGGACGGGGAATTTTATTAGTAACAAGAATATGCAAACAGAATTGAAAAATCTTTTAATTTGCCCAAATTATAGCGAAAAAAACAAAAATTTTGTTTTTTTGCCCTAAAATGGGCAAATTTCAAGATTTTTGGAATTGGTTTGGACATTCTTATTAGAATTCAAATTCCCCGTCCAACGACACCAAAATCGCCCAAATCGGAGAAAGTTGATTTTTTCGCCAAAAAAAAAACAAGGTTAACCCCTTGCTTTTTTTTCAAAAATTTGAATTATTTTAAAAATTCTCCGATTTTGGCGAATTTGGTGTCGTTGGACGGGGAATTTTATTAGTAACAAGAATATGCAAACAGAATTGAAAAATCTTTTAATTTGCCCAAATTATAGCGAAAAAACCAAAAATTTTGTTTTTTTGCCCTAAAATGGGCAAATTTCAAGATTTTTGGAATTGGTTTGGACATTCTTATTAGAATTCAAATTCCCCGTCCAACGACACCAAAATCGCCCAAATCGGAGAAAGTTGATTTTTTCGCCAAAAAAAAAAGAAGGTTAACCCCTTGCTTTTTTTTCAAAAATTTGAATTTTTTTAAAAATTCTCCGATTTTGGCGAATTTGGTGTCGTTGGACGGGGAATTTTATTAGTAACAAGAATATGCAAACAGAATTGAAAAATCTTTTAATTTGCCCAAATTATAGCGAAAAAACCAAAAATTTTGTTTTTTTGCCCTAAAATGGGCAAATTTCAAGATATTTGGAATTGGTTTGGACATTCTTATTAGAATTCAAATTCCCCGTCCAACGACACCAAAATCGCCCAAATCGGAGAAAGTTGATTTTTTCGCGAAAAAAAAAAGAAGGTTAACCCCTTGCTTTTTTTTCAAAAATTTGAATTTTTTTAAAAATTCTCCGATTTTGGCGAATTTGGTGTCGTTGGACGGGGAATTTTATTAGTAACAAGAATATGCAAACAGAATTGAAAAATCTTTTAATTTGCCCAAATTATAGCGAAAAAACCAAAAATTTTGTTTTTTTGCCCTAAAATGGGCAAATTTCAAGATATTTGGAATTGGTTTGGACGTTGGACGGGGAATTTTATTAGTAACAAGAATATGCAAACAGAATTGAAAAATCTTTTAATTTGCCCAAATTATAGCGAAAAAACCAAAAATTTTGTTTTTTTGCCCTAAAATGGGCAAATTTCAAGATATTTGGAATTGGTTTGGACATTCTTATTAGAATTCAAATTCCCCGTCCAACGACACCAAAATCGCCCAAATCGGAGAAAGTTGATTTTTTCGCCAAAAAAAAAAGAAGGTTAACCCCTTGCTTTTTTTTCAAAAATTTGAATTTTTTTAAAAATTCTCCGATTTTGGCGAATTTGGTGTCGTTGGACGGGGAATTTTATTAGTAACAAGAATATGCAAACAGAATTGAAAAATCTTTTAATTTGCCCAAATTATAGCGAAAAAACCAAAAATTTTTGTTTTTTTGCCCTAAAATGGGCAAATTTCAAGATTTTTGGAATTGGTTTGGACATTCTTATTAGAATTCAAATTCCCCGTCCAACGACACCAAAATCGCCCAAATCGGAGAAAGTTGATTTTTTCGCCAAAAAAAAAAGAAGGTTAACCCCTTGCTTTTTTTTCAAAAATTTGAATTTTTTTAAAAATTCTCCGATTTTGGCGAATTTGGTGTCGTTGGACGGGGAATTTTATTAGTAACAAGAATATGCAAACAGAATTGAAAAATCTTTTAATTTGCCCAAATTATAGCGAAGAAAACAAAAATTTTGTTTTTTTGCCCTAAAATGGGCAAATTTCAAGATTTTTGGAATTGGTTTGGACATTCTTATTAGAATTCAAATTCCCCGTCCAACGACACCAAAATCGCCCAAATCGGAGAAAGTTGATTTTTTCGCCAAAAAAAAAAGAAGGTTAACCCCTTGCTTTTTTTTCAAAAATTTGAATTTTTTAAAAATTCTCCGATTTTGGCGAATTTGGTGTCGTTGGACGGGGAATTTTATTAGTAACAAGAATATGCAAACAGAATTGAAAAATCTTTTAATTTGCCCAAATTATAGCGAAAAAACCAAAAAATTTGTTTTTTTGCCCTAAAATGGGCAAATTTCAAGATTTTTGGAATTGGTTTGGACATTCTTATTAGAATTCAAATTCCCCGTCCAACGACACCAAAATCGCCCAAATCGGAGAAAGTTGATTTTTTCGCCAAAAAAAAAAGAAGGTTAACCCCTTGCTTTTTTTTCAAAAATTTGAATTTTTTTAAAAATTCTCCGATTTTGGCGAATTTGGTGTCGTTGGACGGGGAATTTTATTAGTAACAAGAATATGCAAACAGAATTGAAAAATCTTTTAATTTGCCCAAATTATAGCGAAAAAACCAAAAATTTTGTTTTTTTGCCCTAAAATGGGCAAATTTCAAGATATTTGGAATTGGTTTGGACATTCTTATTAGAATTCAAATTCCCCGTCCAACGACACCAAAATCGCCCAAATCGGAGAAAGTTGATTTTTTCGCCAAAAAAAAAAGAAGGTTAATAACCCCTTGCTTTTTTTTCAAAAATTTGAATTTTTTTAAAAATTCTCCGATTTTGGCGAATTTGGTGTCGTTGGACGGGGAATTTTATTAGTAACAAGAATATGCAAACAGAATTGAAAAATCTTTTAATTTGCCCAAATTATAGCGAAAAAACCAAAAATTTTGTTTTTTTGCCCTAAAATGGGCAAATTTCAAGATTTTTGGAATTGGTTTGGACATTCTTATTAGAATTCAAATTCCCCGTCCAACGACACCAAAATCGCCCAAATCGGAGAAAGTTGATTTTTTCGCCAAAAAAAAAAGAAGGTTAACCCCTTGCTTTTTTTTTAAAAATTTGAATTTTTTTAAAAATTCTCCGATTTTGGCGAATTTGGTGTCGTTGGACGGGGAATTTTATTAGTAACAAGAATATGCAAACAGAATTGAAAAATCTTTTAATTTGCCCAAATTATAGCGAAAAAACCAAAAAATTTGTTTTTTTGCCCTAAAATGGGCAAATTTCAAGATTTTTGGAATTGGTTTGGACATTCTTATTAGAATTCAAATTCCCCGTCCAACGACACCAAAATCGCCCAAATCGGAGAAAGTTGATTTTTTCGCCAAAAAAAAAAGAAGGTTAACCCCTTGCTTTTTTTTCAAAAATTTGAATTATTTTAAAAATTCTCCGATTTTGGCGAATTTGGTGTCGTTGGACGGGGAATTTTATTAGTAACAAGAATATGCAAACAGAATTGAAAAATCTTTTAATTTGCCCAAATTATAGCGAAAAAACCAAAAATTTTGTTTTTTTGCCCTAAAATGGGCAAATTTCAAGATTTTTGGAATTGGTTTGGACATTCTTATTAGAATTCAAATTCCCCGTCCAACGACACCAAAATCGCCCAAATCGGAGAAAGTTGATTTTTTCGCCAAAAAAAAAAGAAGGTTAACCCCTTGCTTTTTTTTCAAAAATTTGAATTTTTTTAAAAATTCTCCGATTTTGGCGAATTTGGTGTCGTTGGACGGGGAATTTTATTAGTAACAAGAATATGCAAACAGAATTGAAAAATCTTTTAATTTGCCCAAATTATAGCGAAAAAAACAAAAATTTTGTTTTTTTGCCCTAAAATGGGCAAATTTCAAGATTTTTGGAATTGGTTTGGACATTCTTATTAGAATTCAAATTCCCCGTCCAACGACACCAAAATCGCCCAAATCGGAGAAAGTTGATTTTTTCGCCAAAAAAAAAAGAAGGTTAACCCCTTGCTTTTTTTTCAAAAATTTGAATTTTTTTAAAAATTCTCCGATTTTGGCGAATTTGGTGTCGTTGGACGGGGAATTTTATTAGTAACAAGAATATGCAAACAGAATTGAAAAATCTTTTAATTTGCCCAAATTATAGCGAAAAAACCAAAAATTTTGTTTTTTTGCCCTAAAATGGGCAAATTTCAAGATTTTTGGAATTGGTTTGGACATTCTTATTAGAATTCAAATTCCCCGTCCAACGACACCAAAATCGCCCAAATCGGAGAAAGTTGATTTTTTCGCCAAAAAAAAAAGAAGGTTAACCCCTTGCTTTTTTTTCAAAAATTTGAATTTTTTTAAAAATTCTCCGATTTTGGCGAATTTGGTGTCGTTGGACGGGGAATTTTATTAGTAACAAGAATATGCAAACAGAATTGAAAAATCTTTTAATTTGCCCAAATTATATTTCGCCAAAAAAAAAAGAAGGTTAACCCCTTGCTTTTTTTTCAAAAATTTGAATTTTTTTAAAAATTCTCCGATTTTGGCGAATTTGGTGTCGTTGGACGGGGAATTTTATTAGTAACAAGAATATGCAAACAGAATTGAAAAATCTTTTAATTTGCCCAAATTATAGCAAAAAAAAAAAAAAATTTGTTTTTTTGCCCTAAAATGGGCAAATTTCAAGATATTTGGAATTGGTTTGGACATTCTTATTAGAATTCAAATTCCCCGTCCAACGACACCAAAATCGCCCAAATCGGAGAAAGTTGATTTTTTCGCCAAAAAAAAAAGAAGGTTAACCCCTTGCTTTTTTTTCAAAAATTTGGTTTTTTTTAAAAATTCTCCGATTTTGGCGAATTTGGTGTCGTTGGACGGGGAATTTTATTAGTAACAAGAATATGCAAACAGAATTGAAAAATCTTTTAATTTGCCCAAATTATAGCGAAAAAACCAAAAATTTTGTTTTTTTGCCCTAAAATGGGCAAATTTCAAGATTTTTGGAATTGGTTTGGACATTCTTATTAGAATTCAAATTCCCCGTCCAACGACACCAAAATCGCCCAAATCGGAGAAAGTTGATTTTTTCGCCAAAAAAAAAAGAAGGTTAACCCCTTGCTTTTTTTTCAAAAATTTGAATTATTTTAAAAATTCTCCGATTTTGGCGAATTTGGTGTCGTTGGACGGGGAATTTTATTAGTAACAAGAATATGCAAACAGAATTGAAAAATCTTTTAATTTGCCCAAATTATAGCGAAAAAACCAAAAATTTTGTTTTTTTGCCCTAAAATGGGCAAATTTCAAGATATTTGGAATTGGTTTGGACATTCTTATTAGAATTCAAATTCCCCGTCCAACGACACCAAAATCGCCCAAATCGGAGAAAGTTGATTTTTTCGCCAAAAAAAAAAAGAAGGTTAACCCCTTGCTTTTTTTTCAAAAATTTGAATTTTTTTAAAAATTCTCCGATTTTGGCGAATTTGGTGTCGTTGGACGGGGAATTTTATTAGTAACAAGAATATGCAAACAGAATTGAAAAATCTTTTAATTTGCCCAAATTATAGCGAAAAAACCAAAAATTTTGTTTTTTTGCCCTAAAATGGGCAAATTTCAAGATTTTTGGAATTGGTTTGGACATTCTTATTAGAATTCAAATTCCCCGTCCAACGACACCAAAATCGCCCAAATCGGAGAAAGTTGATTTTTTCGCCAAAAAAAAAAGAAGGTTAACCCCTTGCTTTTTTTTCAAAAATTTGAATTTTTTTAAAAATTCTCCGATTTTGGCGAATTTGGTGTCGTTGGACGGGGAATTTTATTAGTAACAAGAATATACAAACAGAATTGAAAAATCTTTTAATTTGCCCAAATTATAGCGAAAAAAACAAAAATTTTGTTTTTTTGCCCTAAAATGGGCAAATTTCAAGATTTTTGGAATTGGTTTGGACATTCTTATTAGAATTCAAATTCCCCGTCCAACGACACCAAAATCGCCCAAATCGGAGAAAGTTGATTTTTTCGCCAAAAAAAAAACAAGGTTAACCCCTTGCTTTTTTTTCAAAAATTTGAATTTTTTTAAAAATTCTCCGATTTTGGCGAATTTGGTGTCGTTGGACGGGGAATTTTATTAGTAACAAGAATATGCAAACAGAATTGAAAAATCTTTTAATTTGCCCAAATTATAGCGAAAAAACTAAAAATTTTGTTTTTTTGCCCTAAAATGGGCAAATTTCAAGATTTTTGGAATTGGTTTGGACATTCTTATTAGAATTCAAATTCCCCGTCCAACGACACCAAAATCGCCCAAATCGGAGAAAGTTGATTTTTTCGCCAAAAAAAAAAGAAGGTTAACCCCTTGCTTTTTTTTCAAAAATTTGAATTTTTTTAAAAATTCTCCGATTTTGGCGAATTTGGTGTCGTTGGACGGGGAATTTTATTAGTAACAAGAATATGCAAACAGAATTGAAAAATCTTTTAATTTGCCCAAATTATAGCGAAAAAACCAAAAATTTTGTTTTTTTGCCCTAAAATGGGCAAATTTCAAGATTTTTGGAATTGGTTTGGACATTCTTATTAGAATTCAAATTCCCCGTCCAACGACACCAAAATCGCCCAAATCGGAGAAAGTTGATTTTTTCGCCAAAAAAAAAAGAAGGTTAACCCCTTGCTTTTTTTTCAAAAATTTGAATTTTTTTAAAAATTCTCCGATTTTGGCGAATTTGGTGTCGTTGGATGGGGAATTTTATTAGTAACAAGAATATGCAAACAGAATTGAAAAATCTTTTAATTTGCCCAAATTATAGCGAAAAAACCAAAAATTTTGTTTTTTTGCCCTAAAATGGGCAAATTTCAAGATTTTTGGAATTGGTTTGGACATTCTTATTAGAATTCAAATTCCCCGTCCAACGACACCAAAATCGCCCAAATCGGAGAAAGTTGATTTTTTCGCCAAAAAAAAAAGAAGGTTAACCCCTTGCTTTTTTTTCAAAAATTTGAATTTTTTTAAAAATTCTCCGATTTTGGCGAATTTGGTGTCGTTGGACGGGGAATTTTATTAGTAACAAGAATATGCAAACAGAATTGAAAAATCTTTTAATTTGCCCAAATTATAGCGAAAAAACCAAAAATTTTGTTTTTTTGCCCTAAAATGGGCAAATTTCAAGATTTTTGGAATTGGTTTGGACATTCTTATTAGAATTCAAATTCCCCGTCCAACGACACCAAAATCGCCCAAATCGGAGAAAGTTGATTTTTTCGCCAAAAAAAAAAGAAGGTTAACCCCTTGCTTTTTTTTCAAAAATTTGAATTTTTTTAAAAATTCTCCGATTTTGGCGAATTTGGTGTCGTTGGACGGGGAATTTTATTAGTAACAAGAATATGCAAACAGAATTGAAAAATCTTTTAATTTGCCCAAATTATAGCGAAAAAACCAAAAATTTTGTTTTTTTGCCCTAAAATGGGCAAATTTCAAGATTTTTGGAATTGGTTTGGACATTCTTATTAGAATTCAAATTCCCCGTCCAACGACACCGAAATCGCGCAAATCGGAGAAAGTTGATTTTTTCGCCAAAAAAAAAAGAAGGTTAACCCCTTGCTTTTTTTTTAAAAATTTGAATTTTTTTAAAAATTCTCCGATTTTGGCGAATTTGGTGTCGTTGGACGGGGAATTTTATTAGTAACAAGAATATGCAAACAGAATTGAAAAATCTTTTAATTTGCCCAAATTATAGCGAAAAAACCAAGAATTCAGTTTTTTTGCTCTAAATTCGGCAAATTTAAAGATATTTGGATTTGGTTTGGATATTCTTATTAGAATTCAACCAAAGTAACAGGTAATCAGAAATCCAAAATTTAGAAAGTAAATCTAATTTTTATATAAGAGTACACCTAAAAGTATGCCTCGCAAATATAATTTACAAAAAATTCTACTAACTCCGGGAAGGTAGGCAATATAATATAATTTGAGTAATATGTCAAAATTTCATACAAAATTCAACCAAAGTAACAGGTAATCAGAAATCCAAAATTTAGAAAGTAAATCTAATTTTTATATAAGAGTACACCTAAAAGTATGCCTCGCAAATATAATTTCCAAAAAATTCTACTAACTCCGGGAATGTAGGCAATATAATATAATTTGCGTAATATGTCAAAATGTCATACAAAATTCGACCAAAGTAACAGGTAATCAGAAATCCAAAATTTAGAAAGTAAATCTAATTTTTATATAAGAGTACACCTAAAAGTATGCCTCGCAAATATAATTTACAAAAAATTCTACTAACTCCGGGAAGGTAGGCAATATAATATAATTTGAGTAATATGTCAAAATTTCATACATAATTCAACCAAAGTAACAGGTAATCAGAAATCCAAAATTTAGAAAGTAAATCTAATTTTTATATAAGAGTACACCTAAAAGTATGCCTTGCTAATATAATTTCCAAAAAATTCTACTAACTCCGGAAAGGTAGGTAATATAATATAATTTGAGTAATATGTCAAAATTTCATACAAAATTCGACCAAAGTAACAGGTAATCAGAAATCCAAAATTTAGAAAGTAAATCTAATTTTTATATAAGAGTACACCTAAAAGTATGCCTCGCAAATATAATTTCCAAAAAATTCTACTAACTCCGGGAATGTAGGCAATATAATATAATTTGAGTAATATGTCAAAATGTCATACAAAATTCGACCAAAGTAACAGGTAATCAGAAATCCAAAATTTAGAAAGTAAATCTAATTTTTATATAAGAGTACACCTAAAAGTATGCCTCGCAAATATAATTTACAAAAAATTCTACTAACTCCGGGAAGGTAGGCAATATAATATAATTTGAGTAATATGTCAAAATTTCATACAAAATTCAACCAAAGTAACAGGTAATCAGAAATCCAAAATTTAGAAAGTAAATCTAATTTTTATATAAGAGTGTACACCTAAAAGTATGCCTTGCTAATATAATTTCCAAAAAATTCTAATTTAAGAATACACCTAAAAGTATACCTCTCCGATATAATTTTAGAAATTTGTACTACTACCGAAAAGTCGGTAAGTTAACCACAATAGGTAATATATTTCAGAAAACTGAAAGCGTAAGGAGCGTTTTTGAGTTCCGAGCGTTTTGCATGGAATTCCGAGTTACGAATTCCGAGCGTTTTGTATGGAACTCCGAGTTCCGAGTTCAGAATTGCGTATGGAATTCCGGGTTCCGAATTACGCATGGATTTCTGAGTTCCGAATTGCGTACGGAATTCCGAAAAAATAAAAATTTCTGGAATTCCGTACGCAAATTCGGAACTCGGAAATGCATGCGTAATTCGGAACCCGGAATTCCATACGCAATTCTGAACTCGGAACCCGGAATTCCATACAAAACACTCGGAATTCGTAACTCGGAATTCCATGCAAAACGCTCGGAACTCAAAAACGCTCCGTTACGCTTTCAGCTTTCTGAGATATATTAGCTATTTTCGTTAAATTACCGACTTTTCGGTGGTAGTACAAATTTTTAAAATTATATCGAAGAGGCATACATTTAGGTGTATTCTTAAATAAAAAAAATTTTTGAATTATATTTGCGAGGCATACTTTTAGGTGTACTCTTATATAAAAATTAGATTTACTTTCTAAATTTTGGATTTCTGATTCCCTGTTACTTTGGTCGAATTTTGTATGAAATATTGACATATTACTCAAATTATATTATATTGCCTACCTTCCCGGAGTTAGTAGAATTTTTTGTAAATTATATTTGCGAGGCATACTTTTAGGTGTACTCTTATATAAAAATTAGATTTACTTTCTAAATTTTGGATTTCTGATTACCTGTTACTTTGGTTGAATTTTGTATGAAATTTTGGCATATTTCTCAAATTATATAAAACTGCTTACCTTCCCGGAGTTAGTAGAATTTTTTGGAAATTATATTAGCAAGGTATACTTTTAGGAGTACTCTTATATAAAAATTAGATTTACTTTCTAAATTTTGGGTTTCTAATTCCCTGTTACTTTGGTGGAATTTTGTATGAAATTTTGACATATTTCTCAAATTATATTATATTGCCCTCCTTCCCGGAGTTAGTAGAATTTTTTGGAAATTATATTTGCGAGGCATACTTTTAGGTGTACTCTTATATAAAAATTAGATTTACTTTCTAAATTTTGGATTTCTGATTCCCTGTTACTTTGGTCGAATTTTGTATGAAATTTTGACATATTACTCAAATTATATTATATTGCCTACCTTCCCGAAGTTAGTAGAATTTTTTGGAAATTATATTTGCGAGGCATACTTTTAGGTGTACACTCTTATATAAAAATTAGATTTACTTTCTAAATTTTGGATTTCTGATTCCCTGTTACTTTGGTCGAATTTTGTATGAAATTTTGACATATTACTTAAATTATATTATATTGCCTACCTTCCCGGAGTTAGTAGAATTTTTTGGAAATTATATTTGCGAGGCATACTTTTAGGTGTACACTCTTATATAAAAATTAGATTTACTTTCTAAATTTTGGATTTCTGATTCCCTGTTACTTTGGTCGAATTTTGTATGAAATTTTGACATATTACTCAAATTATATTATATTGCCTACCTTCCCGGAGTTAGTAGAATTTTTTGGAAATTATATTTGCGAGGCATACTTTTAGGTGTACTCTTATATAAAAATTAGATTTACTTTCTAAATTTTGGATTTCTGATTACCTGTTACTTTGGTTGAATTTTGTATGAAATTTTGACTTATTCCTCAAATTATATTATATTGCCTACCTTCCCGGAGTTAGTAGATTTTTTTGGAAATTATATTTGCGAGGCATACTTTTAGGTGTACTCTTATATAAAAATTAGATTTACTTTCTAAATTTTTGATTTCTGATTCCCTGTTACTTTGGTCGAATTTTGTATGAAATTTTTCAAATTTTTTTGCTATAATTTGGGCAAATTTGTACAAGGTTATGCATATATAAAATATAAGTAATCGATCATGATTCTCTTAATCTTAAATAGTTATTTTTGTTTAGGGGTTATTACAATTATAAACGTCACTGAGGAGCTCTTAGAAAAATGAAATAAATCAAAATGTAAATAATATTTATTTTGTGTGTCACAAAATTATTGTTAGATAACATTTAATAAGAATTGAATTAAGAATTATTGCTTTTTGATGATTAAAATAAAATTAGTAAAGTGAGGTTTTTTGTAGATGTTGTTGTTTTTTATTAATTATTATTAACCTTTAAAATATTAAGAAAGTGTTTATAGCCTATTTTATATTATTGTCATGTCTAATTATGTATTTATAAATAAATAAAAGAAATTTATACAATAAAAAATTTAATTTATATATGTATGTATAAATGAATTCTTCTATCAGGTATATATATATATATATAAATAAATAAAAATTGTAATTGTAATTACATTACATAATCTAGTCATAATAATATCGATACATTTATTTATATATTTTTTTCTCATATATGAATAATATATTTATATATATAATATATATATATATATATATATATATATATATTATTTATATTATTATATTATTCATATCACAATATTTCTTATGCCTTGTTCAGACTGATAGTTTAACACGTACATATTTAACTTCTTATTACATTACGTTTACTTCAACTGGAAAAAAACAACCCAACAACCCTAAAAAAATAGACTTCAAAAATTAGAGAATAAAGCTATAAGAAATTATTTAAAATTAAATAGTAATACATCTTTTTTGGATTAATTATTTTTTTATAAAAATCAATTAAAATTTTTATAGTTAATTGAAATGATAAATGAAGAATGATGAGATTTTAAGTATTATAATTGAATGTGAAATTGTAAGTTTATATATACAAATATTTATTAATTAATTTTATATTAATTTTTATAATTGTATATATTTTGTACATACAAATTAATATCCTCACAATTTTACTTATTATAATTCAATATTACTTAATCTAAATCTAAGGTAATCTAATACCTAAAATTTTACAATTACAATTCAATAATACTTAATACATAAACGCTGTAGTGATAGTGAATGTATATATAGTTTTGTAAGGTGTTTCAGAATTTTGATTTTTTAATAAATGATAGATTAAAATGGAAATGGATATTATTAATTATATACATAAATATAAAGTAACGAATAATTAATAAATGTTTTGAATAGTGTGTGTTATTATTATTACTTTTAAATGAAAATGAATAGAGAGAAATAAAAAATCCAAATATATATATAGAATAATAATAATAAAAAGATTTTATATATTTCAAAAGAAACACAAATTTAACATGTTTAAAGTTATTTAAACATGTTAAATGTTTCCGTCTGAACAGGATTTTAGAAACATGCCATACAAAAACAACAAAAAAACTTATGTCACATATGGTGTGTTTCTTATTTACGATCAGATCAATCTGATTATTCTGAAGTCAATTAAATTTGAGAATTCCAGAGTTTCCGACCATTATTTTCATTTTACCCGGCAACATTGTAGCATTTTTTTATCTGAAAAATCTCACTGTTTCGTATTTCACTAGACAGATTAATCTGATTTCAGATTTTAAAAAATCCAGTCAATCTACAGATTTAAAAAAGAAACACACCATCATACACTATAATAGTAATTATATTCATGCGCAGTAGTGTATACATTTACTATCTTTTTTGGTTATGTTTTTATTTTAGTATTATTATATAGTTATTTCATATACATATACGACGACTCTTTTACATGATTTAGTCTATATCTCTATACTCTTTTAGTGTTTGACATTCTTGACAGTATTAAATACTGGATGAGATGAATATTTACTGAACAAAACTTCAATATAATTATAACTCAAATTATATTACTTCTATATTTACTTATACACGATCAATAAACAGTATTTTTTTAAAAATATTATCAGTATGATCGTGCTAGTAGAGGTTCCTATAATAGATTACCTAATTACGTTTGGCTAAAAAATAATATTGAAAATATATAGATTGATATTATATTATTTACTTTAACTATATAATAAATAAATAACCTGAAAAATACTGTGTATAGATCTTACAAAAAAAAAAAAAAATGAACCAAAATTAAAAAAAATATTTCTTTTTTTAAATTATTTAATTTCTATTTTTTTTTTTAGTATAACAACAAAAAAAATACTCAAAATAAAAGGAACTCAAATAAAAATAATTATAAATTTTTATATAATAAAATATAAATAATGAATTCAAAAGCTATATTAGCTATAATATTAGTATTTGTTGGATGCTGTAGTAATGTTGTATTTTTGGAATTATTGGTCAAGTAAATTAATTTAAAATTACATTATATACTTATATATAAAAAAATATGATTTTTTTCTTTGTAGAAATGATCCAGGTTCGGGTAATTTAATAACATTTCTCCAATTTGCATTTATATCAATTGAAGGTTTTATATTTACATCAAAATGTGGTAGAAAAAAACCAAATATTGGTATTAAAGATTATTTATTATTGGTTATAATGTTTTTTATTACAAGTGTATGTAATAATTATGCATTTGATTTTAATATACCAATGCCATTACATATGATATTTAGAGCGGTAAACATTTTTTGTTATTATTTATTATATAATATATATATATATAGTGAAAACTTCATTAACTCGAACTTTACTCTTATATATAATACGAAAAATTATATTTCGAAAAGTCAGAAAGAATTAAAGGTCAGCGCACAATTGAAAATTTAATCGATATAGTGTTAACTTGAAAAAGTTTTCAACATATGTATATGGAAATCAATGTAAAGGAACACCCAGTAGTTAACGCCAGATACAAAAACCTTAAAAAATTTTACACAATCTATATATACATTATGTATATATTTGTTCAAATATTTTGTTATAATTACCCGTAGTATTCGATTTATTGATAAGTTTAAACTATATATATAATTTATTTAATAAATGTAATTAATTATTAATATTTATTTTAATTAATTTTTATATTTTTTTAAAGGGTTCTCTAATAGCTAATATGATAATGGGTATATTAATATTAAAAAAACATTATGATTTTACAAAATATTTATCTGTAGCTATGATTACTGGTGGAATTATATTATGTACAATTGTATCCGGAACTGAAGTTGTAAATAATTTATTATTATTATTATTATTATTATAATTATTACGCAAAAATCCTAAATAATATTTTATTTTATTTTTATTTTTTTTATAGAAAGACACAAGCAATCCAAATTTAAAGAAATTTAAAAATAATCAAAACGATGATCAATATTCTGTATTATTTTGGTGGTCATTAGGTATAACATTATTAACAGTAGCTTTATTTATATCAGCACGTATGGGTATATATCAGGAAGTACTATATAAACGATATGGTAAACATCCAAAGGAAGCATTATTTTATACAGTAAATATATTATAATCAATTAAATAATTTATAATCTATAATTATTGAATTATTTTGTATAAATATATATATATTTTTTTTTCTTTTGTATAATTATTAATTGAATTATACAATTTAATTAAGATTATATAAAGTTAAAAATGAAAAAAAAAAACATATTTCAATATAAAATTATATTATTTATTTAATATTAATTATTAATATTTTTAATAATATTATATTTATTTTTTCAGCATTTATTACCACTGCCATTTTTTATACTGATGTATCGTAATATATTTGAACATTTGGCAATTAGTAATTCTAGTCAATTATATTTAATACCAATTATAAATACAAATATACCAATAATGTGGTTATATTTATTTGGTAATGTTTTAACACAATATGTTTGTATTAGTTCAGTTTATATATTAACAACTGAATGTGCATCATTAACAGTAACATTAGTTGTAACACTTAGAAAATTTATATCATTATTATTTTCAATTATATATTTTAATAATCCATTTACAATATACCATTGGTTTGGTACAATATTAGTATTTTTTGGTACGATTATATTTACAGAAGTAATACAAAATTTACATAATTATTTTAATAAAAACAATAAATATAATATAGTAAAAAATGTAAATAAAAATATTGGTGATGGTGATAAAAAATTGAAAATAAAAAACCAATAATTAAAAAATTTAATTATTAAATTATATATATGTACATATATATATATATTAATAAATAATAAAGTTCGAATTTAATTTGTTTTTTTTTCTTTTTTGGTTAAAATATTAATAGTATAGGTCAATTATATATTTATATATTTTATTATAAGACTACCCCCTCGTCCACCTGGTGCTTCAATTTAATAACTGCGAATAAACTAAGATGGCTGGTGTAATAATATAATAATATATATATATATTATGGTATAGTAAGAATAGATTAAGGGGGGACGAATCTTAAAACCAAAATCTGTGCTAATTTTGCTCATCTAGGATTCAAGTTTTTTTGAAAGAACGATTGGCAGTAAACTCTTGACGCAAAAAAAAAAGGCCAAATAAATTTACAAAGTTTATTATAATATAATTTTTACTCTTTATTTTTTGCAAAATTTTTTTTTTTTTTGTATCTTTTTTATTTACTTTTCTTTTTTTTTCTTATTCGAATGTGAAAATAAATTTTCCATGATATTATTTTGAATTGTTTATGTAACTAAAAAAAAAATTTAAGTGTGGAGAGATTTTTTATAGGACAAAGTTATATGAAAAGTTTATATGAAAAAAAAAAAAAATATCAAGGAAAAATTAATAATAATAATAATAAAAATAATAATAAAAAAAAAAAACAAATAATATAAAATTTTTTTCTTTTTTTATATATATAATCAATTAATTTTTCTTTTGTGGTTCATTTGATTCAGTTTTAATTTCTGGATATTCCAATTTAATACCAGCTTCACATGTAAATGTTGGACAACAATATGGGAATGGTGCTGTTTTATTAGTTTTTTCTGTATCCAATTTACATTTATCATTTGCCAATGGTAATGGACCACAATCTTCAACCAATTCTAATAATCTGTATATATATATAGAGAGAGAAATATTATTTATGTGTTACAATAAATAAATAATTAAAATTTAAAAATAAAAAACACTTACTTTTGTGGTTCATCTTCAGAAACAACACAAGTTGATCGACCACAAAATGGTGTTAAATCCCATGTTTTACCAGGTTCAACAGTAGCACAACGTGTTGAGGCAAAACACATACCAGGAAAATCTATTTAATTGAAAAAAAAAATTAATTAAACCAATAGTATATATAGTAATAAGATCGATTAATATAAATTATATATATAAATTGATTTTAAATACTTTACTTTAATGATATAAAGAAAGTATTTTGGTTGATTATCAATTAGCATCTTCATTATATATACATATATATATATATATATATATTACTTATTAATATATTTTGTTGTTTGCTATATTTGTTGAATATTACTAGCCTCCAGACGATAGGGAAATTATATACAATTTGTATACAATATATATTTTGTATATATATATAAAAAATATATACTTATATATATTTATTTAATATCTAAGCAACAGTATCAAAAATTTCAATGAGTTATTTAAAAAAAAAAAGTAAAATTATTAAATTTATGCTAA
>OX457090.1:147150-157745 GCA_949752835.1 Empis stercorea
GTAATTTGTAATTTTTTTTTACAAAGTATAACAAGGATGAGAAAGATGATAGGTTTTCATATAAATTCTATAGTTCCAACATAATATATACTATGTTCTTCGGATGATGGAAGAAGAAAGTTGCTTCTAAAATAATTCTACTCTTAAATAAGATGAGTCTATTTCTAAAAAAAAACAAATATATAATAAATATTCTATTTGGAATTTGGATAATAGTTAATAGATATAAAATTACTATTATGATGGTTAATAATAGACTTAAGTTCTGATTTAATACATTATTTTCTATCATTCTTTATTTTGTGGCTTCTGTTTTTACTTAATATATCCTAAAGTTATGCAATTTAAATTTTATTTTTGTATATATACTAAGTATAATGTTTCAAAGCCATTAAAACGAACATTGTATGTATCTGTAAAATTAAATTAAATTTTAAAATATATTTTCTTTTAATTCAAAATTTTTTATTATTATTTATATTTATGTATTTTTCTTTAATTAATTAATTATATTTATTATAATTGTTAAGAATATTAAACATTTAATTATAAATTTATATTTTAATTTAAAAATCGTATTACCAAATAATAATTGAACTTTTCTACTTATAATAAATAAATATTAAATATTATATTATGTATTTTTATTTATTTATTTTTTTTTTGTATATGAATTTTCTTGTTTCGTTTATAATTTAAGATTTTTTTTTTTAATATATTTTTTTTTTTTTTATTTCTGAATAAAATTAAAATGAAAAATTAAATTAAAAAAAAATAAAAAAAAAAGGAAAAAAAAATGTTAAATTTAATTAATATTGAATTTACAATCCATGTCCTTGGTGAGCTTTAATGGCTTCTTGTTGCATTTTGTCTCGTAATGTTTTAACATCTTCATCTATCCTTACAATCAAACGAATTTTCTATGCAAAGCAAAAAAAAACAAACAAAATAGAACAAAAAAAAAATTTATATATATATGTACATATACATGTACACAAATGTTAAACCATAAAAAAAAAATAAAAAAAAAAATAGCATAAATTTTAGTAATTTAATTTAACGTACTGTTGCTTTGTCACCAGGTGTTTTCATCCATAACCAAACCATATAACCAGGTATATATAACATTGATGATAATGCTGTAAACCAACCAAATACATGAGCATACCATGGAAAACTATAATCTAAATATTTAACTGGTGTCCATTGTACAATATTAAATATAAAAACTCCCTTTAAAATAATAATAATAAAAAAATAAATATTAATATATTTATTTTTTTTTTGTAGAATATGTATAATATTTAATAAAAAATTAATATTAATAAAGTTGATTTGAATAAATTATTCAAAAATCCTTACAAAACAAATAACTGGTGTTGTAAAAGTCCAACAAAATTTCCACCATGCAAATGGATAATAACCAATCATATCCTTAATACCATCATAAAATCGATCAACACCAAATGCCCATGATATTGAAATACATTCAAAAAATATTAACCATAATAAACAGAAACCACTTACAGCATATGAATCTAATATTTGAAAAACGTACATACCACCCTAAAAATAATAATAATAAAAAAATTAATTAATTTAATCAAAAAAAAAAAAAAAAATCGTACCTGTGTAATACATGTAATACCAACTAAATAGCTTATACCACAAACAATAGCTATAAAAATTTCTTTACGTTTACGTAATAATTGTGGCCATTCATCAATAATAGCGGTTATAAAACCTTCCATTGTACAAAATTGTGAATCTAAACCAATTAATAATAACATAAAGAAAAATAAACATGACCATAATGGTGCACCAGGTAATTGTAATACAGCTGATGGATATGCTAAAAATGCTAATCCTGGTCCTAAATAATTATATATTATATTTTATATATATTTAATTATTATGTATATATTATTTACCAGATGCTGCTACTTCTGCTACTGGACGTTGTTGTTCATGTGCCATAAATCCAACTACTGAAAATATAACAAAACCAGCAAACATACTTGTACTTGAATTAACTGAACAAACAATTAACGCATCCCTAAAACATATTTTTGAATTTTTCAAAAGAGAAAGAAAACAAAAAAATAAATTTATTTATTTATTAATTATTATTTTTTTATGTTTTTGTAATAAAATATTTGATTTTACTTATAAACATTATTTGTAAATTTATTATAACTTCCAAGGGCAACTAATGTACCCAATCCTAAACCATATGAAAAGAATATTTGTGTTACTGCATCAATCCAAACCTATATACATTTTCAATATCGAAATGAATAATTTATAAATGATTTTTAATTAATTTATTTTTATTTATTATATTTATAATAAATAAAAATACCTGTGATTCACTTAATTTTGAAAAATTTGGTATAACATAAAATTTAATTCCTTCAATTGCACCTGGTAATGTAATACCACGTATTAATAATATTGTTAATAATACATATGGAAATAATGCTGTAAAATATACAACTTTTCCAGTCCATTTAACACCTTTCCATATACAAAAATAACATAATATCCATACTAATAATAATGTACCAGCTAATTCCCATCTTATATTACCAATATCTTGTATACCAGATGATATCATAAGTGCTCGTCGTCTAAAATTAATTTTGGTAATAATAATAATAATAAAAAAGAATAATTTAAAATTATATATACAGGGTATCCCAAAAAAAAACATGTATATACTACTATTTAATGGGTCATAACTTTCCTTGAATTTATTTTATGTAAATTCTTTTTGCAATTTTAAATATTACTTAGACGTGAAAAAATGCAAGTTATAATCATTGCAACTGTTAAATTCATTTTTTTTGGGCCACCCTATATATATATATATTAAAACATACTCCCAAAATTCTTTAACTGGATCAGTTAATTCATTTGCTGAAACATTGCCAGTTGATAATGCACAAATTTTTGATATATTACCACGAAATTTATCATTCCAACATAATAAATTAATTCGTTCATATGGATTTATACAATTTGGTGTATTCCAAAAATTATTACAAGTTCGCCAAGGTACATCTATATAATATATTTATATACATATATTAATATATCATAATTAATATTATTAAATTTAAATAATTATTGGCACAAAATGGAAATTTTTTTTTTTTTGATAATGAAATGATTTTTATTTTGGTGCAAAATTAAATTAATTTTTGTATTTACCAGCTCTCATTGACATGAAAAAATAAAATACTGCCCATGCCAATATAACAATATAATAAACATTCATCCAACATGACATTACTGCAGCAGCATAACCAATTCCTTATATAAATAATTTAATTAAAATTTTATAAATTATTATTAATTTTGTAATTTATTATTTATTTTTTTAATAATTAATTTTCACCTTTAAATATTGGTGCAATTTTAAATACACCTAAACCACCAATTGTTAACATTTGACCTAATGCTAATTCCATAAAAAACATTGGTATACCAGCTAATATTAATGTTATAAAATATGGTACCAAAAATGCACCACCACCATTTTTATAACATAAATATGGAAAACGCCATACATTACCTAAACCAATTGCTAAACCAACAACAGATAATATAAAATCCAATTTAGATCCCCATGATCCCCGTTCAGGTAATGATGATGATTCAATCTTAATTACCTATAAATATTATAAATTTTTATTTATATTTTTTTTTTTATTAAATTGTGTTCCTGATTGCATAGTTTTAGGTGATCATATAGAAAAATATTAACCTTTACTCATTTTTAATATATAAATGATTTATCATACAATATTATTTGTAAACAAAAATTGTATATATGAATTTTTTGACGGAAAATCGGAACACAATAATAATAATAATATTATGTATATTTTATTTAATGAATTTTATGAACCTGTTGATGTGAAACAACTACAATTCCTTTTTGTTCTGATGCATTTATAACATTTTTTAATACAGGCATTTCAATAGTTTCTTCGTTTTGTTGTTGTTTTTTACTTCTTAAATGAAGTGTAGATTCATCTAATCCCTCCACACCTGACTCGTCCGTCATTATGCGTAAAGGATATATACACACAAAATATATATATATATATATGTATATATAAATATGTATATAAATTTGGTAAAATTTTATTTGGAGGGGCGCAGCGTGTAAAAAATTCTAAATAAAAAAACAAAAAAAAAGTAAATTAATAATAATAATTGGTCACTATTTTTTAAATAATTTTAGACCCACACTTTTAGTCCTTTAAGGGGACTTTTAAAAATAATTTGAAAACGTTTAAAAGCTTAAATTTGATTTTTATTAATTTTGAATTTTTCGTTTTCCTGTATATATATTTGTTTCCCTCCAAAATATTTTAATTTAAATGTCATCCCCCTTCACACAAAAACATATAATAGTACATTATATAGGTATATAGCAGTAAATAACAATTTTTTTTTGTACGGAAATATCAATTTGGTTGTATATATACATATATATATGGGGGATATCGCAAAAGATCTAAATATATATATATAAAGTTAGTGGCAAAATTATGAAATTTTTAATATCCTAAAATATAATAAATTACTTTTTATACTATTATAATATAAACTGATTTATAAATGATGGAATAAAAAAAAAATTTTAATTTTAACACTGGTTAAAATTCATCTCTACATTATGAATTTTAATTTAAATATACTTACAAAAAAAAATCAAATAATGTACAAGATTCGTTGATGTCCCCATGTACATATATATATTGTATAGCATATAATATTATATAGTAAAGCCAAGTTATAGATAATAATAAGCCAAGTACCTTAAATAATTTCTTTAAATTATCAGGTCTTAAATTAATTTGATTAAGAGCTCATAGATTTAATAAAAATCATTATATATGTATATTTGTTTATTTATATATATGCAAAAACAAACTAAATTTTTTGTAACTATATATATATACTCAAATTATACCATTAAGAAGAACTTTACTAAAATTCTTTATCTCATTGCATTATTTTATATATATATATATATATATATTTATATGTTCTAGATTTATGTAAATATGTATTTATAGTAATAAGTTTCTTTGTAAAGTACTCTTACATAAGTATACATAAGATTTCGCATCAGTAATGTAATTTCATAATCAAAATTTATATTATTAATTTAAATTTTTATAAACATTATATACATATATATTTAAAAAGTAGATAAACTCATATATATATATATATATATATATATAGATATATATTTGAGATTTTCAAATAAACCAGCAGTAGAAATTATTTATCTAAACGATTATTATTAGTAAATATACATAATATAAAATCTTTGAAATATATAAATTAAATATATTAAGTATATAGTTTATACTCATTTTTATTTCGGAGGGATATTATATTTTTTATTACTTATATTATGCAAAAAAAGTGTGTATGTTTCCCAACTATTTACTATATATATATATATATATATATATATATATATATATATATATATATATATATATATATATTTAAATAAGTTATGTCCGGTTAAAATTTATTATTTATATATTTAATTTATAATATAGCATAAGATTAATGTACAAGCCCAAAATTAAAATTTTATTTAGGATGTATATATAGTAAAAAAAAATTATCGTTCGGAATTCATATAAAAAATATTAGGTGCTAAATTGCAATTAGAATATCGCAGGATATAATCTCTAAAATGTCTAGGCAACACATTGGGCTACTGTTGTGACGAAAAGAAAAAGAATTAACTTTAAGTCATTATTACATATTTTTCTATATTCATTTTATATATGTATTTTAGATTTGGTATACTAATTAGTATTATAAATATAAATATAAGTATTATATATAAATCAAATATTGTTGATTTGACTTGCCTATAGTGTTACCAGATAAAATCACATGAACAATAACAACAACAACAAAAAGAAGAGAGTCCTTAAAACAAAAACAAAAAAAAAAAGAACAAAAAAACAATAATTAAAAAATAAAAAACAAAAAACAAAATAACTAATAATAACGCACTTAAAAATTTAAAAAATATATATATTAATTATTTTTTCCTTTTTCACTTATTTTCTGTATATATATATTTTTTTTTTGTCCACTTTAATTTTTTATTCTTAATTTTTTCTTTTTATGTTTTTTATCTTTAATTTTTTATGTATTGTTTTGTTTCTTATGATTTTTATTCAAAATGAAAAAAATTAAGTATCCCAGGATATTTTTTGTGTTTTTTTTTTTCTGTTTTATTTTTTATAAATATTTTGATTATTAATT
Organism: Empis stercorea; assembly: GCA_949752835.1. Taxonomy (NCBI): domain Eukaryota; kingdom Metazoa; phylum Arthropoda; class Insecta; order Diptera; family Empididae; genus Empis; species Empis stercorea. Next base: position 153,469 of record OX457090.1, read on the forward strand.
TTAAAATGTTTATAACATATTCTTCGTCATAATTTTTGGGGTTTTATATTATTATTATTTAATTTGTTTTTCTTTTCTTCTTTTGCCAATCTCACAAAAAAAAACTATATAAAGAAAATTTAATTAACAGAATTTTAAAAGAATTTGTTTTTTAAATTTTTTAACTTAAAATTTTTTTTTATATAGTTTTTAAAATTTAATATTTAATATTTTTTAATGTTTTATAATAAATAATTAAAAATTAAAAATTAAAAATAAAACAATCACACACTTTTTTATTATATCTTTAATTTTATATAAATATTTTTTATTTAATTTTCTTATATTAATTGGTCTTTTATTTCAATTTTTTATTTTATTTTTTATTTTTTATTTTTAATTTTATATTATTTTTTATAGAAAAAAATCTTACTAGGCTAGTTGAGATATCCCAAACAACTGATTTGAAATCTAACTATGAGCTTTGCTTGAAATATTATATATATATATTATATATATATATATAAATAATTGAAAGTACAAATTGTTCAGTTTGTATACTACCATCGACTAATTGGACCTATAATGGTTTTATGGTAATGTATGCTTATGGGTATACATCAGTTTAATTTTGTATACTATAAATATTTGGATGATGGATTTATGGAACATATATATATATAATGTACATAATATGACAAAATGGGGAGGTGGTGGTAGCAATATATTATATATTAGTACATATACATATATTATGGGGAGGTAATTTATAACAGTGCGTTTAATCCTCTTGTTTGGCTTTTATATAAAACAATAATTATTATTATAATAATGCAATGATCTTGTCGATGCTATTATAGTCCTATATCAAATGTATATATTTACAATTTTTTATATTTGCCCAATTATTACTATGATTCTTCTTTTTGGCACAACAGCCCTAATATTAAATTTTTTCCCGCGACTTTCTAATTGCAATTTAGGACCTACATATAGTACTAATTACTACACTAGCTCACGATCTCCAGGCACCGCAGGATAATACACTGACTAAACAAGCCACTGCTGCTCTTTTATTACTATGTTTGCTCACCGAAATTACCTTTTTGTAAAATTTTAATCTCTTTGTAGCATAATTTTGGGATATTTTATATAAAATTAATATTATCCTTTACATTTATATAGAAGAGTGTTAGATCTTATATTAGAATGACTAAGAATTGTATACAATAGAGAATACTTGGCTAAACATGTATATTCCTAATGTTAATGTATATAATTAGACTACTTTTAGAGTACAATTATTATTATTATGCCTTAAAAAAAATGAAAAGGTAAAAAATACAAAAACCAAGAAAATAACAAATGTTTTTTTTTAATTTACAGATTTTTTATAATAAGAATGCCTTTCCTATTTTTCTTTTCTTTTGTTTCCTTCCTTTCAATACAGACACACACACACATTAACAATGAATTTTTTTTTTGTTGAAAAGATAAATGAATTCAAGGATAATTATTATATTTATATATAAAAAAACATAAAATATGAAAAATAATTCTATTTAAGAGTTTTTTTTTTTTTCAAATATAAAAATGTGTAAAATAATAATAATAAACCTGCAACAGCAGAAACTGTTATTTTCCTGTTAACCTAGTTTTATATCCGCCAGGTTATTATTTTTCTGGTAAGATTTGTCAACAATTATTTAAATTATTCAGATAATTTAAGTGCCTAAAATATGTATAACTTCAAGCGATTAGCTTCTCGCTAAAAGTTTGATTTGAATTTTACAATATTAAATTTACTGAATTTCATTATAATAAGTGAGCTCTGCGATAAGTTTAAATTCATATAGTCAATGATTTTTGAGTAAGTTTTAATCCCTTTACGAAAACCTTAAAAATATAATTCAGAACATTATTATATATCAATACTCGTATATAAATTTAATATATATTTAAATCATTGTCTCATTTTGTTATATATATATATATATATATATATATATATATATATATATATATATATATATATATATATAATTACTTCCGAAAATTTATATGATGGTATCAATAATTCAAGTGAATAATATTTTGTCTGGTTCTGACTTAATTTATATTTGAAAAATATTACATAGGTATATATTTACAGGGTGGCCAACTATACTACCATTGGAAGTCACATTCATAAACGAATATTTTAAAGAGCCATTTAGTTATTTATTTATACAAATACAGGATTGATTTAATTTTAAATTTCCCTTTTTCACGAGTCTTTTAAGATCCCTTTTTCTCGAGCCTTTTGCAAGACTCTTTTAAAGCCTCTTTCGTGATATTGACATCTTTTTGACATTATACCCCTGGCATATAATATACAGTCTATTCTAAATTATTTAAAATGTTGTAATAATGCAAAGTCAAGAAACTTGCATTATAGTTTATATATATCAAATAAATATTACAAAAAAAATGGGGTGACTGATATTATTTTTTTATTATTTGTTTTGTGTGAAAATTTAAGTTAAATTTACAAAATAAAAAATAAAAATACTTGTCAAAAAAAGAATGACTTATGATTATTTTATAATATAAATATTATTATATACTTTTGTTTTTATATATATAGTTTAGACTATTTAATTGATTTTAGTATATAAAAAAAATAATCTATAAATTTTAGTTTGCGCTTATAATATAGTTTAATTTAAGTTAAACGGGAAAACTAATTGCTGTCGTTAAAATAGCCCAGAGGAGAACTTTTAGGTCATATTATTTTTTTTTAATATATATCCTTTTATAAAAATAAAATTAATTATATATTTAAAAACGTCTTTTATTTTTCTATAAAAAAAATGTTTACATATTATAATTTTTTGTTTATTTGTTTGTTTTTTTTTTTTATTTTTTCAAAGAAATGTTGTCCAATAAACAATATTTAATATGAAAAATGAAAATGGAAAGAAAAATCGTGAAAATTTATCAATATAAAGTGCTGTTGCTCTGCCATGACAAAATGTATCATATTGTGGTAGAATTACTGAAGATCGATGATCACCATTCTAGAAAATTTATTATATATATAAATAAAAATTATTTATATAATATACAACCTAAAAGTATGCAGTCAAATTTATATAAACATTTAAAGGAACGTTAATTTTCTACTACACAGTTATCAGGACTCTTTTTTTTTGTTTGTTTATACACAAAAATAGAAATATATATATAAATAATTTTTATATATTTTTGTTTAAGGTTTTAAAATATTCCGAAAAATAATAAAATATATTATAATATTGAATAATTTATATAATTAACTTTCTCCTATATACATATATCACATATAGAAATAATAATTTATAAGGTCTACCATCTTTTACATTGCACTATAATCACACACTTATATTTTTTTATCACACAAATAAAATATTATCAACTTCAAATTAAGAAATATACGCTTAAAAGTATGCAATTTATAATTTATATAAATAACAATAATATATATTATAATAATAATAATAAAATATATATATAATTACTTTTAAATCATCAGATTCATGTAAATCATCATCTGAATAACCTTTCATTGCTTTTGTTGCTATTGGTCCCATATAATTATTAACAATTGCAAATTCCATTAATGATAAAAATACAAATACAGAACATGATGACATCCATACATCAATTGCTTTTACATATGATACTGGTGGTAATGATTGTTGTGATTGTGTATTTTGTGTTGCTAATGTTAATAATGATGTTACACCTAATGTTACTCGTGCTGGTATTGCTTCTGGTTTTATCCAAAATGATATCCATGACATAACAACAATTAATGCTGATGGTATATATGTATGAAATAAATGATATCCTAATCGACGTCTTAAATTAAATACAATTGCTAAACATGTAAAATTACCTAAAAAAATACAGAGAGCAACAAAAAATTAAAATTAAAAAATAAAATAAATTATATATATATATTTCGAACCAGTTGAATATTCAATTGTACAATCAGTTGTATAATTATTAGATATATCCAATTGAGGCAGTTCAATTTCTGTATTAACAACTAATGGATCAGTCATATTCCATATAAATACTAAATCTTGTACTGTATGAGATACTAATATTATATACATATTACCAAAAAAACCGGGATTAAAAAGGATGCCATATTGGATTTATAGAAAAAATTTATAAAAAATAATTATTAATAAACAAATTTATTTAAAATATATGTATTTTTTTTACATACAACTTTCGATCATCATTGAACATATTTGTGTATCATGAGG
>OX457090.1:157945-187629 GCA_949752835.1 Empis stercorea
CTAATAATAATTTTAATATTATTTAATGAACTTCATTTTTCTATGCAGTCATTTTTGGTTTAAAAAAAAAAAAAAAGTAAATAAACATTTAATTTTTTTTTTTTGTTTTTTTTTTTAATGTTTTTTTTTATTAAATATTTATAAATGATTAACTATACAGTTAAGTTAAAATATTTTATTGATTTTGTTTTTTTTTTTTTTGTTCGTAATGAACAAAATATGCATTTTGAAAGGTGGGTCAAGTTATTTATTTATTTATTTATTTAAAAATAAATCCAATCCGTCTTCCAATTAAGCACAAGTATAGAATCGTGCTTTCTCTCTCTCTCTCTATATATATATATATATATATCTTTCTTTTTATCATAAAAATCAAAATTCATATAATTTACGAGAGCGCGTAACTTTCTGTTCTTTTTTTTAAATAATTTAAAATGGGGCGCGCAACCATTTTAATACATAGAAAAAAAAAAATAATTTAGTTTTTATTTTGTTTACTTTTTTTTTTTGCGGTATTTTTATTTAATGTTTTTTTTTTTTTTTTATTTTATTATTTTTATTTTTTATTTTAATGATTTTTTTTTGTATTAATTTTTATAATATCACACAAACAAAATAAATAAAATAAAAATCATTTATAATATATAATACATAATACAATACAAAATATAATAGCGGATAGCTAAAATTATTGATTAATAATTAAATTTATTAACGCCATTTTTCTTAATTCTAATGATATGGATCAAAAAACCAAATCAAAATGGCGCACATATTTTTTATTTAACAAAAAAAAAAAAAATTTAATAAATAAAAATATTATTTTTATTAATTATTTTTATATCATATTTGTGTTTGTGTGTGTGTTTTTTTTTATTTGTGTTTGTGTGTTTTTATTTGTGTTTGTGTGTGTGCGTGCGTTTATGTGTGGTTGTGTGTGTGTGTGTGTGTGTGTGTATATATGTAAAAGTCAAAGAATTTTAATTATGGTAATTTTTTTTTTTTTTTTTAAGAAACACACACCTCTCTTCAGTCCCATCTCTTTCAATACTGTATATATATACGTCTCTGTTCACAATAAAATAATAAATTGGAAAAAAAAAAAAAAACAAAATAATTATAGAAAAATAAAATATATAAAAAAAATAAATTAATAAAAATTTTAATTTTTTAATTTTATTTCTATTTAAAAAATTTTTATTTTTATTTTTTTATTATTTTTTTGTTATTTCATCATTTCTTAATATAACATTTTATGTAATGGGAGGAAGCGGGGGGGGGGGGGGGAGGCTGGTGTTGTGGATGGTTGGAAGGTTTGTGGTAATGGTTATAAATGGGCCTAAGAAATGATAGTGATATGTTGGAAATTACGTTAAATATTGCGCATAAAAATCGCACACACTAATTAATAATCAATAACAACATTTTTTTTTTTTTTTTTTTATGTTTTTTTCTTTTTAATTTTTTGTGACATAAAAAAAAAAAAAAACAAAATTCGATGTCTCTTGTGTGTTTGTGTGTTTTATAAAATAATTATTGGATCGTGGAAAAAAAAAAAAAGAAAAATGGCGATTTTAAATAAAAACCCGGAAAAATTGTTTAAAGCATCTATAAAGCTTAAAAGTAAATAAATGAAAATGAGTTCACTTTTTATGTTCATTTTTTTTATTTTTTATGATCTAGGAAAAATATGGAATAGGGACAACAGGATGAAAGTAGAATATAAATGGCTTTTGCCTCAAAAGATAAAAAAAAAAAATTCAGCAAACATTTTAATATGTTTTTAATTACAATTTTTTTGTTTTTTTTGTTTTTACTTTTAAATAAAAAAAATTTCTTGTGGGATTTTTTTTTATTTATTTTTTATATAATTTAAATATATATTTTTTTTTTTTGTAATATTTCATAATTCTTATTTAATATTTTTATTTAATTTTTTTTTAATTTGGTTTTGGTAATATAATTTTTATTCTTATTATGATATATTTTTTTTTTTTTGAAAAATTTCAATAACATTTTTTTTTTTTTTTTTTTGTGTTGCAATAAATTTATATATATACATAATTTTCTTTTTATATAATTACTTTCTTTTTTAATAATTATAATTATTTTTTAAATAGTTATATGTATATTATGTGATTCCGCTCCAGTTTAGTAAAAGTTAATAAACACTGGCGAAGGTATGGTAACTATATATATATATATATATATATATATATATATATATATATATAATAGTAATAATAATAGTGATAATAAATAAATAAAATATAATCACAATATTATATTGAATGTGGGGTGGGTTTATTTAGTTTTTATTTTTTAATTATTATTTTTTTAATGGTAAAATTTATATTGTGCGATAATTTTATATCGCACACAAAATTATTTTTGTGTGCGATATTTTTATTTTTATTTTATAGCACAAAAAAAAAAAAAAAAAAAAAATTTCTATCACATAAAAATGATTTTTTTTTATCGCACAGAATAATTCTCCAAATAACTTTTTTTTTTTATTCAACTTTAAGTGTTGTACACACAGGGAAGTGGAAGAGATTGAAGAATTACTTCAAAAGTTAATATTTAGAGGTTAAAAGTTTTCTGGTAATTTTTTTTGGATCATTAGAGTAAAGAGGGGTGTATTTTTTGTTTTTTTTGTATTTGGAATAATGAGCGCATTATTGTTTGATTTTATAGGGCATGGATATGTGTAACAAGATGGAAAAAAAAAATTTGAAAATATTTGAAAGTGAAATGTATCAATAAGTATTTTTTTTTTTTTTATGTTATATATAGTGTTACACACACAATTTTATACTTCTTCACTATATTTATATTGTATATATATAAAGTGACATATTTTAACAATTATTTTAGTCATTTAAATTTTCTAAATAATTTATTTTCCCTATTTTATATATAATTTTATTTTTTATTTTTTGTATATTTCTAAGAAAAAGATATTCAATACAAAAAAAAAAATAAAAATGATATTTGAAAATATTTTTATGAGAGACTGATGCTCGTTTCTGATGGATAAATTAATGATAATTTTTCTTTATTTATTTATGTTTTTTTATTTTTAAATTTAATGAATAATAAATTTAGAATTTTTTAAATTGCTTTCGAATATTTTTCATATATATATATATATATATATTTTTTTTAATAATTTAATGCTAATTGGTTTTACTTTTTTTTTATTTATATATTTTTATTTCTATATTTTTGTATTTTTTTGTAAAAAATAATAACAACTTTTTTTTTGTTTTAAATAATTTCGCTGTTTTTTTTTTTTTTTTGGTTTTTGATTTTTTTTTTTTTTTTTTTGTTTACTTTATGCAAAACTATGATCAGAAATTTATTTAATATAATTTCTGTATTGGCTACAACAAAAAAAAAAAACATGTTCAACTATCCACAAATGTTTTTTTTTTTATATATATATTATATATATACATATATATGTATATATATATTACAATTTATAAATTGTAAAAATTAGTTCAAAATTTAAATTACATTAATAACATTTACAATCAATTAACAATTTTTTTTTATATATATATATAAAATTAATTTAATTTAATTTTAAATATGATTTTATTTTTTTATTATTATTTATATACATATATGTATATATATTTACGATTTTATATATATATATATATATATATATATATATATATATTATATATATTTTAAATCGGATTAACAAACCTTAATATTTATTTATTTTTTATTAACAGTGTAATAATATATATATATGTATATATATTTTTTTTAATATTTTCAAAAAATATATCGTTTAAAGCTTAAAAATTTACATACAATTATTTTAATAATAATAATAAAAAATTAAAATTAAAAAATTAAATTATTTTTCCCATATTTTTGTTTTTTTTTTTTTGTTTTAAATACAAAAAAACAAAAAAAAAACAAAATGTGGATTTATTTATTAAAATTTCAAAAGTTGTGTCTTAAATCTTTTGTTATAATAATATAATTTTTTTTTTTTTAAATTTTGTTTAACAAATATATATATATATATATATATATATATATATATGTATAATTTTATTAATTATTTTTATATTATTATTATTATAAATTTTTAGGGTTAATTTAATATTTATAATTTGTGTAAAAATGTGTGTATATTAGGGCAGAAAAAAAAAAAACAAAATGTAAAACTAAAAAATTATTTGAACAAAGTAATCTTACAGATTGGCACAAAAGTCACACAATACAGTTTTGAGTGTATATAAACAAACAAATAAAAGAATATTTTTAACTAATAGGTGGTGTAATTAATTTTGAATTTGGAATGAAAATTCTAGCCATATATCCATATAGTAGCAAATTATATTACATTATTCGTAATATTAAACATAATTTTTTTTTTTTAAGTCACTCTGCATAGGCGCAGGGAAATATGGGCCCATGGAAATAAAGCCCACAAAAAAAAAAAAAAAAATTAAATAAGACCCAAAAAATCACCTTACAAATGTGGGCTTTATTTCATAATGAAATAAAGCCAAAATTTTTGGCCATATTTCATTTTCTTTGGGTATAATATTTCATTTAATTTTATAGTTGGCTTTATTTCCATGGGACCTATTTCGCTTCGCCTATATAATATATGATTTGTTTTAAATGAAAAATAAATAAAAGATAGATAAATAAAATCTTTTTTCTTATAATTTTATTTCTAAAAAAAAAAAAATTAATTTTTATTAATTTTTGTTCATTTTTTTTTCTTCTTTTTAGCTATATATAATTTATTATTTTAAATATATTGAATTAAATTTATAGAATATTCCCTAAAATATGTTGTATCTGTTATATTTGTTATAATGATTATTATTTTTTTTTTTTTTTAATAATTTACATTCCTTTTTGTTCCTTTTGGTTTATCGTTGCTTATACTTTTCTTTTTTCTGTGTTTTTATTTTTTTTTTTTCTAGTAATCCAAAAAAAAAAAGACAACAACCAAAAACAAAAAAAGGCGACTTTTAAAGATTTCTTACTACCATTTTATTCTAATGCCTTTAATTTAAAGCAACTAAATAATATATTTAAGTACATGAATCAGAGCGGATTTTTCATGTTGTGTGTGGGTGGAGCGCATACAAACGTTTTCTGTGTAATATTCACAACGATTGCGAATCCGCTGCGTCAAGCAGAAAGAAATTCGCAGAGAAAAATTCACGGAGCCTTAAAGCAAATTGAAAAAAATATATTTGATATATAAAATTTTTGATGCTACAACAAAAAAAAAAAAAAAACAATCTAACCAATTTCATTTTAAAGCTAAAAAAAAAAACACTGTTAAGTTAGTTTTTATATAAAATTATACCTTTCAGTATTATTTTTAAAGTGAGATTTGTGGCAAATATACATCAGACAAGAAAAAAATAAGTTAGAAGCAGAATTTAATACACTATTTAAATTTAAAAATTATTTAAGTTATTATTAATATTAATTATTTTTTTTATTTTTTAAGTGTTTTCTATATAATTTTTTTATTTTTTATTTTTTATTTTTTTTTTTTTTTTTATATATTTTTGATTTTTGTTAAACAACATTGCATTTCGAACATAATTTAAAGGCATTTAATGGCAAAAATATTGTATTTTTTTTTTTTTATTATATAATATTATATATAGGCGACCGACTCTCTTGTCATAAAATATTATTATTTTTTTCCTATATATTTTTATTTAATCATTTCGTGTTTATGAATTCTTTTATTATTCACCAATAATAATAATAATAATAATAATAATAATAATAATAATAAAAATTGTTTTTGATTTTTTATATTAATTTTTAATTTTTATCGAAATTAATTTTATAAATTGTGTGATTTAGATTTGGTCTTATTATGCTGTCAGTTTAATTACAAAAGCAACACCGACATAATAATGTATATATATATATATACAAATGTAAATTAAACATTATATATTCATTATTTTTTTATACTTTGCCACCATAATTTTTTTTTATATATATATATATATATATATTTTAATACTTAATATTATTATAATAAAATGTAAAGAAAATTTCCAAGTTTGTGTCTTAAAATCTTTTGTTTTCTTTCTCATACAAAAAAAAACAAATTAATTATATCATGTTTGGTTTGTGTCTTAGATAAATAGATAAAATTGTAAGTTAGCTTTATATATCCTTCCTTAAGGATATATGTGTATGATTAATGTAATTTATAATTTAAGAGGAAAGATAATTAAAAAAAAAAAAAACAAAAAAAAAAAATATTTTCTTGGTAATTTTTTGTACTTTTCTTGATTTTGAATAAAATTTTCTTTTTTTTTTTTTTCCTTTTTAACCAAATTACAAATTTAATGTTATACAAGAATAAAAAAAATAAACGAACATACCTTTCAAAACCATTTCTTGATGGAGATCTTCTTTTTTTTTTTTATATATATTTAATTTAATTAATTTTTAAGATTATATAATAATTTATCTAAAAGATACAATATTTTTGAATTTTTTTTTTGTTTTTTTTTTTTTTTTTTTTTGATATTTTTGAATTTTTCTTTATTAATTTTATTTTGTTTTTTTTTTTTTGTTTTTTTATTATTATTGATAAATTATTTGTTTCTTTTTTTGTTTTAAATTTATTTATTTAATATATGATTTTTTTTTTTTTTTTTGATGCGCGAAAAATAAAAAAAAAAAAATTAATTTTTTTTTATTTTTTATTCTGGTTTTAATCGATGCCATTGAACAATTGTTTGTCTTGGTTTTGAGATCATATCTTGCCAATGTTTTGTTTCAGATGCACCAGATCCATTTTTTCCTGTTTTTTTTTATATATAGATTTTTAAGGTTATTATTTTGTATATATATATTTATATATATATATATATATATATATTTAAATTTAAATTTACCAGCTAATAAAATTCTTCCTATTAATTCATTACGACCAATATTATCAAAATCCATTACCATTATATCTAATGAACATTCACGAATTTTTTCCCATGGTACATTAAAACTAAATGATTCATTAAATACTGGATTTAAGGTACATTTAAATATTGGTGTTTTACGTTTTTCAATACGTTTATCACCAAATTGTAGCCAAACTTTAACATAAGGATCTGTTATAAAATATCAGAATAGCAAAAATATAATATAAAAATAAATTAATATGAAAAAATTAAATAATAAAATTATATTATTAAAATTTACCTGATTTTCCATTAATATCTTTAGCTTTTAAATTTCTTGCTTTAATTAATGTTAATGTTAATATTGAATTTGATGGATGATAAGATAATGATGATAAAATTTCACCACATTTATCTTTTGCCGGTGGTTTTAATGCTTTCCAAAATGATTGTTTACCAGCAAAATCAACCTTAATTATCTTTTATATATTAGTTTAGTTTTTTTTTTTTAATTTTTTATCATTTTATTTAATATTTTATTAATTAAATTAAAATATATATATATATATATATATATATATATATTAAATTATTTCAATTAACACAGTGTTGAACAAATGATTTAATTTATCTCGTAATTTGTATATATACACTCTTTATACATATATATATATAGTATATAAATTTTAATTATTTTTAAATTATATTAAAAAAATAAATAAATATATGAAAATTACCTGGCATAATGGTAAAAATACTTCACCAATAGAATCATCTCTAGAAAATCTATCATAATCGAAAACGTGTAAATGTAATACCTATATTTAAAATAAACAAAACAAATATTTTTTTTTACAATTATATAATTTAAATATTTTTCTAAATAAATTATTAATAATAATAATATTAATAATAAAAAAAAAATTTAATTTACCCTTGATTGTAATTTTTGTATTGGAAATCCTTCAAAATAAAATGTTTCATTCCATCGTGGATTTAATGTACGACGTTTTATTTTTGTTTCTAATCGATGTTTTTTATCTGGTAATAATGTTACTCTTACATATGGATCTGATGTTCCACTTAAATCTTTTGCTGGTAATTCTTTACCCTTTAATAATTATTATTATTTTAAAAAAAATTTATAATAGTTTTTTAAGTATATATATTAAAAAAAATATCAGACTTGAAATATGAACGATATATAGTCTAAGATTATTTTACGCTCTGCTCAAATTTCAATGTCTGATGCTCAAAAAATTTGATGAGCTGAGTTAAAAATTTGAGCTTATTTTTTTACAAAATTTTTATATAAAAATTAATATAAATAATTATATATAATATTAACCTGTAAAACTTTTAATATAAGTGTTGTATTTTGAAAATCATATTCTAATGAAAAATGTATTTGACCAACATTTTCACTTGGTTCTGAATTATCGATATACATATCAACCATTGATACACTTCGATTCTATAAATTAAAAATATAATAATTTATTAATTTTAATTTATTAAATAATTAAATTTAAATTTAATATAATTTAGTTAATTAAATAATAATTACTGTTGAATTTTCTTTGCCAGCTTGTGTTGTTGCATCTCTATCCATACCACAATTTGAACCACCTGGTGATTTTGTTTGTGGATTTTGTGTATTTGTCCTAAAGGGTTCGGTGAAACTTTTTGATTTACATAATTTAAAAAAAAAATAAAAAAAAAATAATAATAATAATAATAATAATAATAAAATATTTAAAATTTATAATTTAATTTAATAAATCTACTAAAGCCAATACCATTTTACATATAATTTAAAAGAGAAGAATAATTAATTTTATGTATATAAATAACATTATATATTACAGCAGGGTGTCTGATATTTTAATTTATACAAAATTTGAATTATTATAACCTGCAGTTTTTTTTTTTTTATTCACACATCTTCATCTAATTAATATTTTAAATTGTAAAATAATTATCATATTTTCTTGATTTTCTAAATAGCCTCATCCACCCCAAAATATATTACAATTTTTAAAAAACACCTAAGTACCATAATATTTATAGACAAGAGATTTCTTATTTATTATATCATTTTCGAGTCAAATTTAAGAAAATAATCTTTGTGCAATTCAAATTATGGATATTATATAGAATATTAATAAATAATACAATTTTTTTTTTAATTTAAATTGGTTGTGGGAAAAGATATATGAATGGTTTGTGTACAGGATTATTTATTTATTTATTTTTTTATACAACAACTAAAATAGAGTAAGGGAGGGGGCTTTTGGGGGGGGGAGGCTTTTTGGTTGGTTGTTGAGATTATTTATACTATACCATATTCATTAATACCATAGACATAGACCATATAGATTATATCTTAGATTATGTGAGATATTTTAAAACTATACTTAATATTCTGGGTCTATTAATTACACTTATAAGAAATTGTCGCTAATCGTTTCGTCTTATAGAAGATCCATTACATATAGAAGATCCATACATATATATATATATATATATTAATAGTATTTTTATAGTTTCGTTTTTACATATATAATGGGATATATAGATAAGTCATTCATAACCTGAAAAATTCTAACAACCTAATTTTTTATTTAAAAGGATATTCGATGAAAATGGAATATGGTTTTGTCAAAAACGCTTATATTAACCAAATATTTATTTTTATTATATTTTTAAATAGTTTTTTTTATATATATATATATATATATATATATATATATATATATATAAAAATTAATCTTATAGGAAATCAATTGATCAAAATCATTTTTTTTTTTAAATAATATCCATTATATATAAAGAGTTCATTTATCGATGTAAAAAATCAATTTGATTCTGAAAATTTCTATATATATATAATATATTATATAAATATATTTAAGTATATATATATATATAAATACTTTGTACAAAATTAATAAGTATAGAAAAATAGTTTTTACAAAAGCATTTAATTTCCAAAAATAAAAATTAAAAAAAAAAAAAAATTATTGAAGCATAGTAAGTTTTTTTTTTTTTTAAAAAAAAACATGCAAAAAAAAACAAAAAATACAAATTTAGTTCCTTTTTAGCACATTTCCAACCAAAAATTGGTAACAAAAAAAAAAAAAATGTGAATATTATAACAGTTTCACTGCTGTCTGTCCGTCTGTTTATCGTTTACATAAAAACTTCTATATAATCTCTTAAGATTTTTTATATATATTTAAAAAATTAAAACCCAAATAATAATAATAATATTATAATATACTTATATATAGATTATATACGGAAAAAAATATATGAAAAACAACATTGAGAAGAGAAAGTTTTTATTTTTCAAAACAAAAAAAAAAAAAATAAAAATTAAAAAAAATATAAATAAATAAAATAGAATAGAATAATTTTCATTTTTATTTTCATTTTTTTTTTTTTTTTTTTGTAAATTTCATATTAAGCCCAAAATTAAAATTATTATTATTTAGTATAATAATTACAACAAAAAAAAAAAAAAAAAGAAAACCAAAATAATTGAAACAAAAAACTGAAAAACAAAACGAAATATAAAAAAAACTTACTGACATAATAATGGAAAGTTAATTGATGAGTCAAATAGACTCGTATTAGCACCCGCCCAAGTTGGAGAATTTTGGGGTGAATTATTTGTAGTAGTAGTAGCATTAGTAGAAATCATTCTGTGCCAAACATGGATTGTATTAATGCTGAAAATATATACAACATAGTATATCTCTAAAAAAAAATTTTTTTTATAATTTCTAATTTTGTTTAGTAATTTTATGTTTGTTTGAATGTTTTTTTATTTATTTTTCTTTTTTTTTAATTTCATTATTATTATTATTATTTTATATAAAATGCTTTTGCAAAAAAAAAAAAAAAACTATTTTTCCATACTTTTTTTTCCCCAAATACATGTATAATACATACATATATAGTATATACATATAAATTCAGTATTTTCGAAAATATGATCATATTAAATAATTTGACTATAATAATACCTACTATATACTATAAAACTCAAGGATCTTAAAAAACTCAAGGATCTTGTCAATAAATAATAAAAAAAAAAATTTTGTAACCTTTTGTAAACTTTTACATATAATTTACAAAATAATCCGAATTTCTAGGATGCAAACATAGGAAAATTATAGAAAATTAAGTAATTATTTAATTTCTTTAATAAGGTTGCTATATAAGAAATGTGATTCTTAAAAAATATCATATCAATAAAATATATATATATAATATATTGTATTAACACATTACAGTCCGCGGACAAATAGTATAAAACTTTCCTTTGAACCGCGGTAAAATATAAAAAAAATATGTGATTGGGCCGGGCACAAACATTTTTATTAATTTAATTTTAATTTTATATAATTTTAAATTAAAATTCATGTAAAGATATTTTTTAATACTAATAAAAGTCAAAAAAAATCTTAGTTAGTTAGTCGCCGAAAATGGCGTTAGTCGCCGAAACTAAGTTATTCGCCGAAATGGCGAAATATATATATGCTAAAAGCTAAAAGATTATGGATGTAGTAAATATGCAACGTTAACTAAAATTAACTGAAAATACTAAAATTAATTATTGTAAAGCACAAATATGTGCATACGGACTGTAATGTGTTAATACAATATTTTATTGTACATATATTATATATTTAATGTTTCACTGGGGATATTTAAAATTTTTATATAATTTTTATTTTATTTTTAATTATATATTAAACACAACAATACAACACCTTTACCCAACAATTAGTTGAATAATTTATATATTACACATTATATACCTGTTTACAGAATTAACAGTAGTTACTGAATAATATTCAAATATAGCAACAATCATTTCAAATGATCTTGCCATAGCAGACCACATTTTATGTTTTTTTTTTTAATATTTATGTTTTGTTTATGTTAATATAATTTTAAAAAAAAATGTAATATTAATTTATCTTATTAGAAAATTTCTCACTCGTTTTTTTATTTTTTTAATTTTGTTAATTTTTTTTTTATATTATAAATTCATATATAAATAACCACTAACCAGACAATCACAGCCAATTTTTGTTTTTATATATAAATATTTTATTTACTTTTTTTTTTTTTTATATATATATATATGTATTAAGTATATTTATTTATTTAATAATGTGTCGTGTCTCTATACCCTATAATTATGTTTTAGTTTTATATAAACGACAAAATATTAATAAGTAAATTTTAAAAAATAATAAAAAATTTCCATCTAAAATAAATCAGGGATAATATTTTTCTAGTTATATAATTTATATAGAATTTACTAATTGCATATTTTCAGGCGTATATAAATATATTTTTATATTTTAATTTTAACTATCGATCAAATTATAGGATAAATAAAAATATAAATGTTTCTATAATATATTTTCATTGAAATTTAAAATATATACATTAGAAATATAAACAAATTGAGATTAAATTGATTATAAAGTTAAATGGAACGTCAAGCATTATTATTAATACTATATTATTATATAATCCAGTAATTTTTGGTGTTTTGTAGATTTTAATTACTAAATTTTAATTTTTAAATTTTTATTAAAAAAATTTTTACCTATAAAAGAAAATAGCTTCGATAATAATTAATAAATAATATTAATTTTTTTTTTGTGATACTATTTTGTGGAATTATATTAGATTTTTATTATAAAATTGGAATATACATATATTTATATATACATATTATATTTTATATACATATATATATATATATGTAGTATATATTATTCCCGCGCAAGCTTCAAATCTTCCTGGGATTTTTTTTTTTACCTAACTAAAAATATATATATATATATATATTCGTTAGGTATATATAAATATATAATATAAATATTAATATCAAATAAGGACTCTATTGAAAAAATATCAACTATATATATATATATATATATATATATATATAAAAAATATTTTTTGAGATAACTTTTTTTTTTTACTATATAAATTATTCACATTTTCTATCGCAATTTTTTTATATTATTTTATTTAATATTTTCACTATTTTTATTATATATAAATACACAATATATATATATATATATATATATATATATATATACAATTAATACTTTATGTTTTTTTTTTATATAAAATAATTTTATTTTAAAAAAAAAATATCGTGTAATTTAAAAAAACAAAATTTCAGAGTGAAATAATTAAATGAAAAACAAAATAAAATTAAAAAATTAAAATTAAAATTTTTTTTTTTTAATATTTATTTATTTTATTTTTTTTTTTCTGGTGGGCATAAAAACTATAACACTCCATACAACAAAACAAAAATAAAAGCCCCCGTTAACATTGAATTTTTACACGCAACTAACTGTTGCTGATATGGTGTATATACACTAGATTTTTTAGATACACAAATATACATTTTTCATTTTATTTTTAACACAAACCTTTTTTGTATCTATATACTATACTATATATATATATATATATATATATATATATATATATATTAAATAAAATCTCATCAACACCAAAAAACCTTAAAAAATAAAACACCCTCTCAACGGCCTCCTACCCCAAAATAATAAAAACAAACATCACTACACATATAGAGACTATATTTTATATATATATAATATTTTTCTCTATATTTACATACATACATATATATAATTATTAATTCCTATCAGTGGACTTTTAGACTTTCAATACACATATTTTCCATGTCATCGCACATTAACATATTTTTTAAATATCCTTTTTTCCTATAATTTTTATCTCAAAAATAATGAGTGAAATAATAAAAAAAAAAAAAAAACGACATAATAAAAATGTTTTGCTTGAGTTTATTAAAAATTGTAGAAAGATGGAGTGAATAAAATTTGTTGATATAGAAAATAATATTGAATGTGTCCATTTATATATAAAGAGTGAATATATCCTTTTGGAATTATTAATATTTATATAGAAACACACATTTGCATTGATATACAGATATAAAATAAATAATAAAATAGCAATTTTTTTGTAATAGTTACTTTTACATCCTTTATTGTACATATGTATATATACACAAAAGTGACCCTATAGTCTACGATTTACTCAAATATTCATACATTCATATTTATAATATACGTGTACAAGATCATTATTATGTTTTGCCAGAAAATTTACAAAAAATAATGTTTGTATATATATAAATAGAAAAAAGAAAATCTTTGTTTTTATTTTTCTAAACTAAAATTTTGGTACAAAATATGTACATATATCTTTAGTTTCACTCTGTCTGTCCCCGTCTGTCTGTTTACACCAAACTTCTACATCTCTTAAGATAAGAGTATCAAAAATTTTTTAACCATAAATATAGAATAATGTTAAGAAAACTTTCCAAATTTTTATATTTCTTTTAAATACATTAATTAATTGTAAATATGAAAAATATTTGCTTCACTCTTATAAAAAAAAAAAAAAAATGCTTAGTTATATAAAATCTTGCAACAAACTAATATTTTGCATATTTTTAGGTGATATATAAATTAAATATTAGATACCTAAATCTTTCAAAATAAATAATAGAAATTCCCTTTGGTTTTGATTTTTTTTTTTTTTTTTTACATTCTTTTCCTTACTTTGTTCTATATATGCTTTTAAATTATATAACATATCCTTTACTCGTATCATTTTATTTATCCTTTAATTTATTTTATTTATATAGTACATTATATATTTTTTCATTTAAATAATTGTTATTACATATCTATATATAATCGCACTTATAACATTTTATTTCTTGTATGATAATATTATTATGTTATTGATAGTTTTGAAGTAGGTTAAAGAGGGGGGAGGGTGGTGGGTGGTTACACAGTAATGTGTGTAGAAAAATGGGTCAACTAATTTTGATGGTTTACATAATATTTTTTATTTTGTAGAATGTTTTGGTTTATTATAAAAATGATTAAATATGACATGTAACCATATTAAAAATATATATATATATATTATTGTGTGTGTAAGTGTAAAAGGATATTTTATTTTTCATTTTTATTTTGTTAGGGGCAAGGAATGTGAAATTTACAGAATATTTATTATTATTATTATTATTATTTTTAGTTCATTTTGAAATTAAAACGAAAATTGTGTGTGTACTCTCTACTTATATAAAAATTATGAAAATGGAGAATTGGGCGAAAAAAAGTAATTTTTTTTTAGTATTTTAATATATCTATATGAAAAAAAAACTATATTGGATTTAAGAAGTCAATTATTATTATTATTATTTTGTCTATTTTAATTATTATTTTTAAATAATTTCAAACATGATTCCGATAATAAATTTGTTTACAATTTTATGTTGCATAAATAATTTTCATTTGAAGTCTTCATCATTCCCCCCCCCCACTCCTCAAATACTATAACAAAACCAAAACAAAAACCATTCAATATTCTTAACTATAGAATTACTATAGTAGCCAACTTTATTATGGCCGTTCATGTCCTTGTTTTGGAGCCACTTTATATAAATATTGTCAAGATTTGTATTTTACCATGATATCAAGTGGTGGAAGGAAATGATTATTAATCAAAGTATATAGAAAATAAATAGTATATAAAAAAATTATATATATTTGTTATAAATAACCAAAACTTATTTATTTATTACTTTTTAAGGACAACCTGTATAATATTTATATATTTAGTATATAGTTTTATTTAAAAAAAAAAAACTTACCCAATCAAAGGAGTTTTTAAATTTAGAAATCCATTTAATTTTCGATTTATATTATTTTGTATTGGTGTTTGAGATTGTTGAATTTGTTGTTGTTGTTGTTGATGATGATGATGAAGTTGTTGTTGTTGTTGTTGTTTTACTGATAATGGTTGCGTTTGTTGTACTATTGAATCCTGTTGTGTTTCTTGTGTTGAAGATTGTGGTAAACTGTAAAAATAATAAAATATTTATTATTACAAATATATATAGCAACAAAACAATAAAAGAAAAAAAACTAAAAAATAAAATGAAAAAAAAAAAAAATGAAATGAAAAATGAAACACACAGAAACGAATTTATATTTTTTTTATATATAATTAATTCAAAATTAAATCTCTTGTTATCATAATAAGAAACTAATTTTTTTTAATTAATCAAAAACAAAATAATAGAATATGAAAATTCTAAAAATTTAACCAACAACAATCAAATTGAAAAAAAAAAACAAAGAAGCAAAAATTTTCTACTCTTTTCAATATTTTATTTTTCGGTCATTCAAAAGGACACAGTGAAAATTCTCTTGAAGCAATCAATATAATGAAAATAATTTATATATAAAATAAATACCAGAAGACGTGTTAAAATGTGAGTGATAAGTCGAAGCTCAGCTCACACTCTGCTCTCAAATTTGAGCTCTCTCACATTTTTGCGCTACATACCTCAATTCTGGTCAGTTCATTTTTTTTTTTTTGGTCAAATTGTGTGACAAAATGAAAATGAATTAGTTCCTTTTTAGTAATTCAAAAATGAACTAAATCATTTTGTTTATCGCAATTTAACATTGACACTCTCTAAATAGTATATATTATTATATTCGGAAACTAAAGCAAAATAAAAGAAAAATGAACTTTAAACACTACACATACACTATATATATATATATATATATAATATATATATATATATATATTATAATAATTATATATAATTAATTCATTATTCAAAAATAATTAAAAAATAAATAATATAATTTTATAAATTTTGTTTTTTTTTTACTTTAATTTTCTATTTTATTTTATTTTATTTCTTTTCTTATTTTTATTTTTTAACTTTTTTTATTATTTACTTTTTTTTTAATCCAGCAATTTTCCTGGTTTCATGAGTTTCCCTATCTTTCGCCATCCTGTTTATGAATTACAGAAATATTTTTTTTTTTTTTGTCACAATAGTGTTTATATATTTATACACATACGGTAATGTGAACCAATAACAAAATAAGCAAAATAATTAAAAAAATAATAAATAAAAAATAAAAATTTAAAAAAAAAAAAAAATTACTTTATAAAATTTATAACCGATTTTAATTATACAAAATTAAACCTAAATTTCACCCACTATATGCATATTGGACATCTGAAATTCAAAAAAAAAAAAAAAAAATATCGACCCTCCTTTTTATCTCTTGAGACAGAGATGTTTATATTTTTGACCTGATCTCAAGAAAGAGGAATGTCTATATTTGATAGAGGCAGATGTGGGTGGGTATAAATTAGCCTATATATTTGAATATGTTCGGTTTTGTTTGTGTATAGCACAATAATGTTTATATCACAAATAGTCTATAAAAATATAGGATTTTTTTTTTTTTTTTTGAATGGGAGTATCCAGGAGATAATTATTAGGTAACGATCATACCGGTAATCAGATTTGTAAAAAAAAAATGTGACCGACGAGCTACATATAGCTCGACTAAAGTTTCCAGAAAATGTTAAAACTTTCTAACATATTTTCGGGAAACTTGAGTCGATTTTGAGTCGAATCTGATGAATATATATAGTATATTACATAGAAATATTTAAAACGAAATTAAGGAACAATACAAGAATAAATGAAAATGAAAATGAAAAATTATCTGCTTAGAATAATCATCATCATTTTATATACACATTTCTATTATATATATATATAAATATATATATTTAACAAATGGGTATTGCAGCGCAGTCGCACACAAAAAAATATTTATAAAGGATAATATAATTAAAAATTATCCTGAATTTATGGATACCAAGCTTTTACAATATATAAATTATATTAGAATATGGAAAAGTCGATGTGTTTTTTTGTTTTTTGAAAATCAAATTGAAAAAAAAAAATGCAAATATTGAACTTAGCATAAGAAAAATAAAGACTTTAACACTTAATTAAGAAATTATTATTAATTTATGGTTACAATTTATGCAAATTAGTAAGTATATATATTAAGGTGGTAGACTTCTAGTCTACACTAAGGTGGTGGTGACTTTCGTTTTTTTTTTTTGTATTTTGTACATTCTTTAGAAGAAGATAATTCACAAGTAAAGGTGTAAAATATATGGTTAAAGAATTATATAGCTCAGTTTTATAATATCCGAATGGTAGGAAAAATTTATCGCTGCCTAACAAGGAACAACATATATATATATATATATATATATATATACATATATATAATAGGTATATGTATAATGAAAATTTAAATAAATAAAATTAAATATAAAATAAATACTTAATTTATATATTTACACTTACCGCATACTACCACTGCTAGATTCTTCATCTTCATTGGGTTCAATAAATTGTAATTGTGAACGTTTATGACGCCACCATAAATAACCACCAGCCAAAAATAATAATATTGCAATTATAATACCTAATGTTGCTAGACATCCTATTAATATTGCGCTTGCCATATTTGTTTTTTGTTTTTTTTTTTTTTTTTTTAATTTATTTTCTATAATAATTAATAATAAGAAAAATATATTAATGAAAATATATATATATATTTAATTTTTCAATATTTTAATATTTATAATATTATTAAAAAAAATTTAAAAATCATTCTATATGTACAAACGAGTAATTTGTTTGGTCAAAACGAATACATTTAACAGGTCTATAGTGTTAAACATTTACCAGGTATTGTAACAGATTGTTGTCAAAAAGATTACAGGTCTGTCCGAGACAGATTTTTATATAATTATATATATATATATATATATATATATATAGATTATAGTAGATGCTAGGATATTTGTACAATTTGCAACTTAGATCATGTCCTACAATAGTAATAATAGTACCCTATATTATGGTACTCAATTGAACTCTATTATTACTAGTAGGGTACTGCTATTAAATAGGGCACTACTATTAATAGGGTAATAGGGTTTCTGTGTAGTAATAATGGGGTACGGCATAAGAAAATATATATATGTTTTATGTTATATTAAAAATAATATTGTGAAAACTTTCATATTTTGATACAATTTAAAACAACAAAAAAAAATTATTATTATAAGCCACAAATATCCAAAACAAAATTACGTTATTAATATATAAGTGAAAAATAAATAAATGAGAATATTTATATTATTAATTTCATAATTTTTTTTTTTTTTTTTTGTATAATCTTTGTATATATATAGAAATGTATAATATAATAATATTCCATATTCCATGGTTAGAATGAAATAATAATAAATTAAAAATATGTATATATTACATGAAAATATGTAATCCAACATAATGGTGAAGAGAGGGAGGGCCTAATACATAAATATTAAACTATATGAATACCATATATCTATATATGAATATTAGATTATGTCATAATTCCTTAATTTTTATGCTATCTGTTGTTAGGTGCGGTTTAATTAAAGGGAGATCTACTCTAGAAGTTAAGGCAGCTCTAAGAGCTTGTTCCAGCTATGCTGCACCAGCACCACCAAGCTATCCACCAGAATATCCACCAGAATATACCTATATATCGATAATTTTTCAGGAATATTCTGGATTACCTCAATTAATTAATTTATTTATTTTATTTTGTCATTAAATCGATTTCTTCGTATTTTAAATTAACACTTCTCAATCCTTCCAAGGATAATGAAACAATTACTATATACTGAAAAAAAGGATGTAAAGAAGAAAAAAGAAAGAAATACATACGATTGAGAGAAATATTATTTTTAAATTTGAACATTTGCTTAATATTTATGCCTATTGCATAGTTTCAGGCAGTTACAAAAAAAAAAATAGATTTAACTATCAAATTAACATGTTATTTATAAATTTAATGTAGGTATACTACGTAATATAAATAATATAAATATTATTATTGAATTTTTTTTTTTTTAATTTTCCTCTATATACACAATCTTTTATATATAAAAAAAAGGATGTAAATATTTGAGCGTGTACATAATGTGTATTTGTTTCTTGTCTAACATATAAACTATATATATATATATACATATATACTTGTATTTTATTTTAAGATAAAGGACGATATGATTTTTTGTGTACAGAAAATGTTTTCAAAAAAAAAAAAAAATTTTTTTTTCATCGTGTTTGTCCACACGATGAAAATATATGTATATATATATTATGTATATAAATATTGTATTTATATCCTTTTTTTTTGTTTTTTTTTGAATAAATTATTAATACACTTTAGTATAAAATTTTTTTTATTTTATTTTTTCTAGGTTATTTCAATAAAAAAACTAAAACTAAAAGATTTACTACAGTCCAACTTTATTAAATTGAATTTTATACACAAATTTAATTGTGATAAAAATATTATTAAACAAATTTATAGAAAAATAGAAATCATTTTAACTTTTAACTAAAAAAAAAAATATAATAAAAATGAAATTTAAATTTTCTTCTTCATTTTAAAATTGGATTATTAAATTTTTGTTTTTTTTTTTTAATTAAACAGCGACAGAATTTTTTCTTCTTTCTAATTTTTAATAAGTTTTAATTGAAATTTCACATCAAATTATAGAAGTTTGACTGTATTTTTGTATTATTATAAACTAAAATTTACCCTTTTATACATTATATTATTTTGTTGATAAATTATAATATTAATTATTTATGTTATAAATACTATTTGTTTTTTGTTTTTATTGTTTTAACCAAAAAAAAAAAAAAATAAATATATATGTACTTAATGTCTGAAAGCGAGAAGAACCAAATAAAAAAGGAAAATAAAAACAAAATGATTATACAAAAATTTTATTTGTTTATTTTAAGTGTCCATTACAGAGCCTTGAACAAGAATATCTAATTAAAAGATATATTTATATATAATATGTATATATATTTAATGATATAATTCCAACAATTTTGGTGATTTTCATATATAAATTTTTCTATTATATAAATTTTATATTGCTTAGGTGTAAAAATATAATGTAACGTAAATTTATGGTGATGTATTTTGAATTTTTGGACATCTTTTGATGCCATTCGAGAGTAATTAGTCCAAAATTATATGTTATTTCAAATTAATGTAGTACATATATATACATATATTTATATGGTGGTGGTGCTATAGCTTGAACACAAGCCAGCACCACCCCACTTTTTAAATCTTTATTTCTGGCGAATAGAGGATGGTACAAAATTATTTTTTTTTTTTGGGATTGAAATTAGTCCTTAATATATGTCCTAAATTATAATTTTTAACGTGCCAGTGTATAATGTATATGATTTACTAGTTAAAATTAAAATTAATAAAATGTACGCCTGAAAATATGTATGGTAATTTAGAAAATTCATTTAACAAAATCTACAAAAAATCTTTCAGGTACAAAGTTTGGGCATTGACTAATAATAATAATAACTTATTATTATTATTAGTCAATGGTTTGGGTTACCGTCACATTGAATTTTTTTCCATTACTTTACTACTACCTATAAAATGTTGGTATAAGATTGAAATGTTCAGATGAATACTCGACTATCATTTATTTACAAAATTTTACCTATATATATATATATATATATATATATATATATATTTAATGGAATGATAGTATTAATATTATTCTTTATTTTCTAATTATTATATAATTTTGATTGCATGATAAAATCTGGATTTTATACATTATAACTGTATACTCCAGGATATAATGTATACTTAAAAAAAAAAAAAACAAATATGAAATCATTGAACACAACTCAAATATTTATTAAAGAAAAAAAAAATCCATTTAATTCAACAGGCAACAAAAAAAGAAAACAAAAAAAAAAATACCTATTCGTGATTGATATCAATTTTTATATTTATTTAATATATATATTACTTATATAATTTATTATTTTATCTAAATTATTATTATTAACATATTAATATATAAATTATATATATATATGTGTATATAGTAAAATGAAATTAAGCTATCAATCAAGTAAAATATTAAATAAATAAAAAAATATCATTTATTTATATTATCAATTCTTGTACGCCTGAAAATATGTACTATATTGTATATTAGGATATTTATATATAAAGAAAATAAAGATAATTTGATCATAAAGACAAATTTCAAATTCGTCCTTTAATTCGAAATTTCTGTCACACTTTGAACTTTTCTATCATAAATAATGTAATAATTTTAATTTATTTTTACTATTACTTTTATTTATAATAAATTAATAGAAAAGTTATTATCTGTCTTACATATATATACATATATATTAATTGTAATTAAAAAAAAAAAATGTTTCTATAATTATGAATATTATTTATATGCATATTTTTAGGTACCTATACATAATTTTAATTATATTTTATTTTATTTATTTTTTTTTTTTTGTTTAATCGATAAACCCAAAAAAAAATTTTATGTGTATATGTTAACTGAAAATTTCGTTTTTTTTTTTATTATTATTATTTGCTCCAGAAAATTTAATTTTTAATTTATTTATTAGGATATTAGGATGTCAACATAATACAATCCTCACATTACTTATATATTGTGAAGAAAATTGCAAAAAGATACTATATAGGTCTTGTAACAGATGATATATATTATGTGCTCTGGATGTCAAGAGATATGACAGCGGTGAATGAAATATATTGGTCACTTACTCTATAAATTGCCGAGTCTATGATCTATTCGTAGTTCAGAAATACAAATACTTGAGAAATATACAATTTCGCAGCCGAACTGAGGGGAGGTGTTGGTCAGAGATTTTAACAATGGATATTTTTTTGGGTTCATCAATTAAACAGCATGGATATAGGAGAATGAGGTTGATAGATTTGTTATAAAAATAAAAATAAAAGGGTACCGTAATGGTTTTAATATTGGCTTAGAGTTTGGCGACGACTGGTATAGCAGTTGTCTCCCACTTTCTAACTATATAAAAAAAAAACTAATTATATTATGACTAAACTATCTAATATAAAATTTAAAAGAAGACAAAATATAAATTTAATTATATACTTTTAGTTTTGGTATATATACGTATATAATATTATTAATTAAAACAAAAACAAGTGTAGCAAATTTAAATAAACAAAATCCTGTGGTTAATAGTGTCCTGTAGCTTTTTTAATATGTTAACAAAAAAAAAAAATATTATATTAAAAACCAATTTTTTACTAATTAAATATTCAAATTAAACGAAAAAAAAAAAGTGTATTAATTTTTTTTTTGTATCCCTAAAAAAATGAATCAAGGAAACAATTCCTTAAATATTTTTCCTACTGTGATCTAAAATCATCCCCTTATATTTTAGATTGTATATAAATATATAATTAAAAATTTTAAAATACAATATTAATACGACCATTAAAATGTGTGGGGTATTATAGTTTACCTTATACACATCAGATAGTCTGGAAATTGACTTAACTGGGGCATTCAATTAGTACATCACCATTATAGTCTCTACCAAAGTAGGTACTTAAAATATACTTTAATTAAGAGAGTGTATATCCTGAAACATATATATATATATATATATATATATATATATATATATATATATATATATATATATATATATTGCCGGTGACTGTGACAGTGACATTCCACAAAAATATATATATATATATATGTACATATATTTTGAATTGCTTGGTAAAAAAGGATGTGGGTGGATGATGGTTTGTATGGTGGTTAAGTTTGTGTTTATATATCGAAATACCATCACAATTTATGTATATATATATATATATATATACATATATATTCTTTAATATGAAAAGTATATTTTAGTTATACGCACAACATAATATACAAATTATAAATTTAAATGTATATAATAAAAATTGTTTAATGGAGAAAATATAAATTTACAAAAAAAAAAAAAAATATATAGAAGAAATTATGTCACTTATTTACATATATGTATATATGTATAAATATTTTTCTTATCAAATATTATCGGAACACATTTTCGTTTGTATTAGTAGAAAATAAACATATGTCACACATAATAAAAAAGTCCCTTTAAATTTAAAAAGCAACCCCCCATTACTCATATACATATATGATGATGAGATTTGTGATGGTCATCCAAGAAGACATATATTAGTGGTAAGAATGAATTGGTTATTATATCAACAATATGGTAAATGTCTCTATTGGATCTCACTAAAAAAAAAAAGACCAAAAAATTAATACCAGAAAATCATCTCTATAGTCCAATGGAGGTGGAAGGATGAGACGGTGCTTTATACCTTATCTTGTTATAAGAAATGTTAGGTCACAATTTCACCTATATAATATTCCTTAATTACTTTATATTTTTATATTTACAGATTATTTAAATATACTTAATAAAAAATTACTTACTTCTCTTAGTTTTTCCTTATAAATTTTCGTTTTCTTTAATTTCCAAAAAAAATTTTTGTTTATTTTTTTTTATATATATATATATACATATATAATTCTACTATTAACAAAAAAAAAAAACACACACACACACACACATACACTAATCACAAATCAAACATTTATATATATAAATAAATAAAACAAACAAACAAAATAAAAAAAAAAAAATTACAAAAAATTAACAACAGAAATTAAAAGTTTTTTTTCTTTTTTAATTTTTTTATTTTCTTATATTATTTTTTTTATTTATTTTTTATTTTTTTGCTTAACTTTTTCTATTGTTTTTTTTCTTTTTTTTTGTTTTCATTTTTTTATTTTTTCCAAATTTCTGTTCATTTTCTTTTTATTTTTGTTGTATGTAATTTTTTTAATAAAAAAAAATTTTCAATTTTTTTTCATTGTACAATGAAAAAAGAAATTCGATGAGGAAAAAAGAAAATAGTAAAAAACAAAAAAAAAAAAAAAAAAAAAAAATTATTTTCCGTTATATAAGGTAAGTTTTTTTTTTTTTTTTTGTTATAATTGCTATTGTTGTTGTTGTTATTGTTTTCGTATTTATTTATTTTTATTAAATTTCATTTTGAAATTTTTTACAAAAAAAAAAATATATATATATATAAAAAAAATATAAAAAAATAAAAATAAAATAAATTTAAAAGAAAAATAAGTTATAAATTTTTTTTTTTAATTTTGTTTTTGTATTATGGAAATTGTTTTTTTTTTTTTTAAATTATTTGTTTTTAGTTTCTTTTTTTAGTTTATGTTTTTTTTTTTTCTTCACTTACAACCGATTCGTTGTGACTTTATTTGATCACTGTTAATGTTTTTAAATACTGAATATGTGATTTATAAAAAAAAAAAAAAATTTTTACACACAAACACACACAAAAAACACAAAAATATATAATAATAATAATAATAATAATAAAAAAAATTTTTTTTTTTTTTATAAATATCCTTTAAAACACGCACTACACAAAAGTACACACTAATTTTAACTAAACTAAATCGAACCGAACATCGTAGTCTCTGTTTTGTCAGTATATGAGTTAAAAAAAAAGAAAAGAAAGAAAAACAACAACACATGATTCAATTGTACCATTTCAATTTAGATAAAACTAAGTACTCCTGAGTAGATAATAAATGGAAATAAATTTATAAACATTTATCCTTTTTTTTTTATCTTTTTAATAATAAAATTGAAAAATATAAAAAAAATATTTACTCCTGAGTAGATAATAAATGGAAATAAATTTATAAACATTTATCCTTTTTTTTTATCTTTTTAATAATAAAATTGAAAAATATACGCCTGAAAATATGCAATTAGTATATATAATTAGGAAATTTTATTTAGAGAAATTTATAAAATATTATTCTCAATATTTCAAAGTAAATTTTGTGTTACATTTTTCATTACTGCTGAACCCAATATGAATACTCCTAGGTACCACGTATAAATTTATAGGTAAATGGATAAATGGAACGCTAATTCCATAATATAATGTAAAAAAACAAAAAAAAGAGAAAATAATTAAGGCTCTTCCGATTTGTCCTTTTTTTAACTGAATGTACGCCGACTCCAATTTAAATATTTATTGGTATTATACAAAATAATATATAAATATACATATACAATATAGTATATATATATAGTATATGTATATTTGTGAAAATCAAATTTATATGAATTTCATCATTACATTATTCAGTTATAACCTAAATTCTCATACCAAAATTTGATATTTATTTTAATTATTTCATTAATATCCCTTGTGGATACAACACCATAAGTTTTTGTGTATTTTTTTTTTAATTGTACAGTTTCTGTGTTTCGAAAGACACAAAATAGTTTTAAAGCATTTATTATTAATTTAAAAAAATATATAAGCGTGAATTCTTTGAATGGTCAAAGATTTTATAATCTAAAATTATCTATTTCAAGCGATATGATCATTATATATTTGTAATGTACACCTGAAAAAATGCAATTACAGCCATAGAGTAATATTGTATTGGCTCATTTCATTGAGATCATTCCAAACTCCAACCAAACCCATAGACAGAGAGAGAGTGGTGAAAGCGGAAAATGGGTATATCGAATCGATTTGTGATGTTTGTTAAAATTTGATCACAAAATGGAAAATGTAATAATTTTGGGAACAAATATTTATAAAAAAGCAAAAATTAATCCTTACACAACTAAAAAAAAAATCAGTATATATGGTAACAATGAAATATCCTAGTTACTAATGGATTTAAATATTATAATATCAACATTCTCTATGAAATCTTAATGGGTCATTTATAAACGATATGCAATCCTTACTATATGCAATCCTTGAATATTGTACTAAGTAAGGAAAATCTTATCTAGAGGAAATAATTACCGACAAATGAATGACTTTTACGTTTCACCCAAAAATCTTTTCATGCTATTTGTATGATGGTCTCCGCTCCGATCGGTCCTGCTGAAATTTTCTTTTCTTGTAAATTAAAACTCTCTTTATTTACATATTTTTCTCTCTTTATTTTATATGGTCTTTTTTAATGTTTCTCTTAGTTTTAATTTTGGTTTTTTTTTCTTATTTATTTCCAAAATATATATGACTTTTTTTTAACTAAATTTTAGGTGCGATCAAGAATTAATCGCGACAAATTTAACTTAACCAAATCTTCTGTTGATTAGTTTTTGTATCTCCATTATGTAAACTACATAATACAATATGAAAACTGTAATCAATTGACAGAATATGACAAATTCTTGATCGTTTTCCAAGTTATGTTTTTTCCCCCCACTCCACCATCATAAAATTACAGTTTCTTTTAATTTTATTTAGAATTAAGACCATTAATAGTTTGAATATACAAATTTTTTTTTTTTTCAATTCAGATGTTTTATCATTTATGTATTTTATTTTTAATTATATAATTAAATGCTATCATTTTTAATTTAGCTGACAGTCCTGATCAAAATAATAAAAAAAAAAATAAATAAAACAAAAAAAAAGGAAATTTTTGAAAAAAAAATTTTGTTTTTTTTTTTCCTTATTTTTATAATAAAAAATAACATATTTTTCGTTTATAATTCAAAAAATTTACATATAATTTCAGTTTTTTTTTTTAAATTATTACATAAATCTATTAATTCACAAAATTAAAATGAATTATAAAAACTCAATAGTTTTTCTTCTTTTTATTTATTTACTTAGTTCATTTTTTATATTTATTTATAATTTGATAATTTTTCTTAAATTCAAATTTACATATTTACTTAATTATTTTTTTTTTGTTTTTTTTTTTTGTTTGTTGTATTATTTATATTATATGTATATAATTCTTTTTAAATATATTTTTTTTTTTACCATTTTAAAAGTTCATTTTATATAGATTTATTTTAATGTTAATTTTTTTATAAATATAATGCAGCGACGATATCAGATTTGTTTTTTTGTGAAAGTTGAATCTGAAAAAAAAAATTGACGACATTTTTTAAGTTCTATAAATTAAAT
This sequence comes from Empis stercorea, assembly GCA_949752835.1. Classification (NCBI taxonomy): domain Eukaryota; kingdom Metazoa; phylum Arthropoda; class Insecta; order Diptera; family Empididae; genus Empis; species Empis stercorea. Next base: position 185,811 of record OX457090.1, read on the forward strand.
AATAATTAATAATAATAAAAAAAAAATTAAATTAAAAACTTCATGTGATCAAAAAAAAAAACATAATTTCCGATCTTATTTCGTATAATATTTTTTCTTGTTTCGCCTTTAAAATCACATACACACTTTCATAATTCACAATTCACATACATTAAGAAGTACTATAATAACAATCGCGACCGGGGCAATATAATTATAGCCCATTCCCAATAAAATTTCTATATACTTTTCATTTTTTTTATTTATTTTTTTCTCCCAAATTTTTGTTTTATTATTATTTTTTTCTTTATTTTTCTTCTTCTTTAATTGTGTACCGCAGTTGAGGAATGTTGAATACTTCTTTCAAATTCTTCCAAACTTAATGCCTGACCAATATTTAATGCTGGTAATTTACCAGCTGATGCTTGTGCTAATAATTCTGGTGTAAACCATCTAGCTAATTGATTACTTGTAGGTGATAAACCACCTTCTCTTTGAATATTTACTTGTTGTTGTTGTTGTTGTTGTTGAGCATTTGTTTGTTGATTAACAACTATTTTATTATTATTACAATTATTTGTAGTATTATCATTTCCTAATTTTGAAATTAATAATAATAATAAAAAACATAATATTAAATTTTTTGTAAATAAATTACTTATAAATAAAATAATTACCTGAATTAATTAAAACATTATTATTATTATTATTATTATTATTTGTAACACTTGATGTTGTAACATTATTTGGTAATATATGAGTATGGAATTGTTGTTGAGCTCTTAGAGCACGTTGACGTTGTTGTTGCTGTTGAAATATTTGTTGCAAATGCTGTTGTTGTTGTATTTGATTAATTAAAACATTTCCAGGTGATTGTTGTTGTTGTTCAGAAATAATTTTATTTCTTTGTTGTTGTAATTGTTGAAATTCAATTTTTGATGCAAATGACATTTGTGGTGGCATCATTGTTGTTTGTACACCAGAAGTTGTTGGTCCACCTTTTAAAATAGGTCGTCCTTAAAAATAATTTATATATATTTATATAAAAAAAATAAAATTAAAATAGATCTGTTACCCATTGGTTTATTTACAGCAATTGTATTATTATTATTTGTATTCCATTTAATCTGTTGTCTAATTGCCTGGTGTAATGATTGTGGTGAAACAGGTTCAACATTTTGTTGTTGTTGTTGTTGTTGATTACCACCACCCAATATCATTCTTGGTTGTCCACTTGGTGTTGCTGATGATGATGTTGTTGTTGTTGGATTTGTATTATTTTGTTGAAATTGTATATTATTATTACCATTACTATTATTTTGCATAAATAAATTTTGCATAATTTTATTAACAGATTGATAATTATTATTTTTATTTAATCCAGTTATATTATCTGAATTTGTTGGACTAAAATTATTATCTTTTTCGGCAGTCATTTTCCGTAATACAGATGTTGGCGTAAATGCTATTGGTGTTGGTGAATTAATTTGTTGCTGTGATCCAGTTGTAATAATTTGTTTATTACTACCACCGCCAACATTCATCAATGATGATGTTGTTGGTGAATTTTGCAAATTATTATTACCACCAACAACAAAATCATTAATACCAATTTCTATTGGATTTATATTTTGATTTAATATATGGTTTGGTTGTAATAATAATTGTTGTTGTTGTTGTTGTTGAAAATTTGTATGATGTAGTTGTTGTTGTGGATGTTTTTGTTGTACTTCTTGACGACGACGATAATTTTCTTGTTGTTCTTCTAATTTTCTACGAATCAATGCTGTTTGCATTATTGATTGTGTATGAACTTTTAATTCACGTGGTGATGGAATAC
>OX457090.1:187829-293756 GCA_949752835.1 Empis stercorea
AACGTCCACAACCAGCTGTATTATTAGCTAATTGTAAAAGTGATGATTGTGTTAATTCACCACGTGCTACACCTTTAAAAAAAAAATTGATTTAAATCGTTTTCTTTTCTTTTTAATTTAAATAATATAAATATGGTATTTACCTTGTAATATTGTTTGTGCTTCTGGTCTTTTTAAAATTTCATGTAAATTTGAATTTAATTGTGACGATTTCTGTAATATTTCATTTGCTCGAATTATTTGTTGTTGTTGCTGATGTTGATGTTGTTGTCGATTAAAACTATTATGTTCTTGAATTTGTTTTTGTTGTTGGAAAATTAATTTTTTAAGTTCTTCTTGTCGTGATGAATTGTATACATTTTGTTGTAGTTGATTTTGTATTGTATCATTATTTAATATGTTTGTTGTTGATGATGTATTATCAGATAAATTACCACCAACAGCATTATTATTATTAGGTGTTATTTGTTCTAATAACCGTTTAAATGCTTCCATATCTTGTTTTGGTTGATTATTTTGTTGTAATTTATTATTATTTATACAATCAATTGATGATGGTGTTGTTGTATTAATTTGATTTGATATAATTTGATTATACGATGTTGTATTTAATTGTTGTGTATTTAATTGATCAATAATTTCATTATTATTTAGATTTAATGTTGGTTGTTGTTGTTGTTGTAATGGATTTTGTACAATAACTAAATCATTATTACTTTTACGCATTCTAGCTTCTAATTCTTCAACACTTTGTATTAAACCTTTTTGTTTATTATCAATATTTTTATATATATGACCAGTTTCTGTTTTATTAAAATTATTTATACCATCAATAGTTTGTGGAATTTCAGTTGTTATACCAATATTATGGCCACTATTAATTTTTTGTTGTTGTTGTTGAAATATAGCACCACCACAATGATTTATTGGTGAATTTAACTTTTGACCAGTATTATTATTGGAATTATTAAAATTACCACGTTGTAAAAATTCAAATAAAGATTGCTGTGAATTATGATGTTGTTGTTGTTGATTAATAGAATTTTCACAACCTATTATAGTTGGTGAAATTGGTGAAAAGAATTTTTCATTTATATTTTTATCTAATTGTTGTGTAGAAACACTTTCATCTATTTTTTTTAAAATAAATAAAATAAAATTAGAGATAAAATTAGTTTTTAATATATTTTATTTATATTACCATTAATAATATTATTTAATTCTTCATGTAATGATGATCGTCTACTATTATTAAATTTATTTTTTTGTAATCCATTATTATCATCATTTTCACCTGTTTTAAACCAAAGTTTAAAACGTGAACTACCACTAACTATGTTATCAGATTTTTGTTCATCCTAAATTAAAAAAAAAATTACAAAATATAAAAATAAAATATTATATAATATATTTACCCCAAAACAATTATTTAATGGATCTACATTTAAGAATGCATCAATATTAAATTCATTTTGTAATTTATCATCATTAATTGTTGATTTTTTTTCATCTTCTTCATCATTATTATTATTATCATCATTATTATTATTATTACTTTCAATGTTATTATCATTTTCAATATCATTATTATCATTATTTATATCATTATTTGATAATTTTTTGGTTGGTGTACTACGTGCCGGTGGTGGTGATGATATATTATTATTATTACATACAGATTCAACATCATCATCACCACATAAATCAATATTTTTTCTATTTTGTTTATTTTGGTTGATTTTATTTGAAGAATTTAATATATTATCATTATTTATTTTATTATTATTATTATATCTTCGATTATCATAATTTTTATTATACATAAAATATTTAAGTTGCTGAGAACTATCAGTAGATGATGATGACGAATTCTTACGATTGCGATGATAATTATTATTTTGACCAATATTATTATTATTACCACCATTAATTATATCATCATTTTCATCAAAACCACGTAATTCAATTGTATCATGTTGTGATGTTGGACCACCGCTAAACCATTCTGGTTCATCATTATTACGTAATGAATAATTATCAGAACGATGACGATTATTATTAATACGTGTTGAATTATTATTATGTTCAAGATTATTATTTGTATTATTATTATGACGATCATTATTCATTATATTAATTATACCATTATTATTAATTGATGAATTTTGATTATTAATATCTGAAGATATTAATCTTTTTGTTGCTTGATGATATTGTTGTTGTTGTTGTTGCATTGTTGAACTATTATTATCACGTAAATTATCTGAATTATTTCGATGATTATCAAAATCATTATTATTACGTCCATATGAACGTCTCTCATTACGATTGTAATCATTACGATATTCAGATTGTTGATGTTGAACAGATATATTACGATGAGCATATCGTGTAGTATTAGAATTATTATTATTATTATTATTATTATTACCAATACGATGATAATTACTATTGTTATAATCATTATTACGATCATCAGTAATATTAGTATTGTTAATATTATCTTTATCATTACTACGATATTCCCAATCACGTGAAAATGGTATACGACCACTACCAATACGACGTTCATTACCACCAACATTTCCACTACTACGTAAATTTGCTGGTGCAGTTGATGATATTGAATTATGTTGTTGCTGTTGTTGTAGTTGATTATTATCATTGTTATTATTACATCGATCTGAATTATTATTTGTTGCCAATGAATTATAATGATGATTATAACCAGAATTTGATGATGATGACGATGATGAAATTGTACCAATACTATTATTAGATGTTGTTAATTTGTTATTATTATTTATTCCACTAGCATTATTATTATTATTATTAGAGCGTCGTGGTGAATATAATATTGTTGAACGTTCAATATTATTATCTAAATGATCTTTTCTATTATAACGTTCTTTTGAATCATTATTACCAGATGATGATAATTGATGATGATTATTACGTTCATAATTATTAATATTATTAGATGAACCAGTAATATTAATAGATGATGATGATGATGATTGTTGTGATTGCTGCTGTTGCTGTTGTGAATTCCCAACGATTCTTCTTTTTATAAATTTTGGCATTAAATGTGATGATGATATACTTCTAGGATCAATATAATTTTTTTGTTGAACTAACTGACTATTCGATGATGATGATGATGATGATAATGATGATTGTATACCAACATTATTTCCATTATTATTACGTTCACATCCGCTACCACGATCATTTCCATGGCGTCTTTCATTACCAGCAGAACTTATACTATTATTATTAGTATTTATTCCACCTGTACTAGAACTATTATCGATACTATTACCACCGCTACTTCCTCCACCAGTATTTTGATTTAAATAATTTGGTTGATCTAACTTCCAAACTCCCAATGATTTCAGTCTTTTATCATGAATACAATCTGGACGATCACGTGATAAAGCATCATCTCTTAATAATAATAAAGCAGATCTTGTATAACGATGATAAGATAATGCACCACGACTTAATATAGCTGGATCAACAGCTTCTGGTGCAATTCTATACATCATTTCATCTAATTTTTAAAATTAAAATTAAAATAAAAGGCAAAAAAAAATTCAAATATTTATTTGTATAATTTTAATTAAATACATAAATATAAATTTATAGATGTTTAGGATCTACTTAAAAAACTAAATTATTACAACTGAAATTCTTTGTACTGTGAAATATGTACGATAACAACAATATAATTTTTTTAATATATATTATTATGAGCGAATTAGAATAATGCATCTCTCAAAAAACTGTGAAATACTGTGTACAATGAAATATGTACGATAGCAACAATAGGATTTTATTTAATATATATTATTAGAATAATTCATCTCTCAAAAAACTGTTTTTTTTTATAATTTTAATAACCTAAGAAGGTACTAAAGTGAATTATTGATATATAATATATTAATTATTTGTATTATAAAATTATTTTAAATGATATATTTTGTTGAATTTATAATTTGTTAGTTAGGGGGATTTTACATATTTGTCCAATCCAATATTCCGCTTTCTAAAATATGTTTTTTTCATTAACGGAACATTACTTGATTCTGGGAGATAATATTGTAATTTATTCATAGTTTTTTTTATAAACTATATATAATTTATTTTAATTAGAATTTAAAATTTACACAATTTAGATTTTAAAATGCACTAAATTTACTAAATTCCCTCCTCTTCTATAAAGTCTGAGAGTCAAACTGGATTATTAAAAATTTTCTGATCAATTATTTTACAATATTATCATTGATATTGTTAATAAAACAATCATTTTCTTTTTATACTTTTTGGCGGCTTTTAAAATTTTTAATAATTAATATCAGACCTGATTTTACTAACCTCATTTAAAAAAACCCCTTTTCCTAATGCTTCTTTCCCTCAAAAAACTTTTTTTTGATATACCCTAAGATGGTACACTAAAGTGTATTATTTAAATATAATATATTAATTACTTTTTATAATGTATTATTTAAAATGATAAATTCAAAATATGAATTTATTATAAATTTGTAGTGAAGATTTTTACATACTTGTCCAATCCAATATTCCGCTCTCTAAAAGGTGTATTTTCATTAAAGAAACATTACTTGATTCTGGGAGATAATATTGTAATTTAACCATAGTTTTTTATATATAAACTATTATATAATTTATTTTAATTAGATTTTAAAATTCACACTATTTTATATTGAAAAAACTAAAACTAAATTTTACTTTTATTAATTTTTTTTTGTTCTATATTCCGTCTTCTATAAAGTCCAGGAGACAACTGTATTATTAAATATTTTCTGATCAATTATTTTACATTATTATCATTGAGTTAATAACAAAAAGAGTTATTTTTTTTGTTATTCAAACTAAATTATGGGTAAATTTTGCGGTTTTCAAAATTATATTTTTTTGGCCTGCATTTGTGTTCTAGAACCGTTTTTCTGTTCTAGAATCAAATTATATTGAGGATATTTTCAAAAACTTTTTTTGTTAATTAATATTTTCAAAAAAAATAACTAACTACTATGAAAAATGACTACTATGTTTAATGATATTTTCATTGTATAATAAATTATTGATTACTATAATCTGGAAAATGGGACATGGTTCATTATTATCAGAATAAGGGGGAAAATTATATCAAATATATATTTATTCGATTTTTTTTTAAATATTTAAATTATATTTAAATTATACAAAATGAAAAAAAGTATGTTATAATTACTTAAAAAAGTATTAATTACTTACCTGATTTATGATGCCTATTATTATCAGATGAGATTGTTGTTGTTATTGGTGATAAAGCTGAATTTGATATAAATGAAGAATTACCACTATTATTAGATGTTTTTGTCGTATCAAAATTTTGAAATATTATTGATAATTTATTATTTGTAATATTATTATCTTTGTTATTATTTTTATTACTTTCATATATATTTGATGTTGATGATGATATTGTTGTAGAACCATTTCCAATAATATTAGATGAATTAACGATATTATTAGCTTCACAATTATCATTTAATATTACACTATTATTATTAATTCTTCCATTATTACGACCAATTCCATCATTTGTAATAAAATTATTTTGATGATGATTTAAATTAGCCATAGTTGTTGTTGTTACTTTTCTAATATCACCAACAACACCAGCAGATGACGAATATGATGTTAATGATTGTGATGGTGTTTTCGATTTAAATGACATTTAAATTTAAAAAAACCACTAAAGAAAAAGAAAAAACAAACATATTGAAAATTTAATAATTAATTTATATAATTAATTAGTGGCAATATTATTAATTTTATAAAATCACTTAAGACTAAAAGTTTAGAAAGCAAAAACATTTGATACTGAAATATCATTTCGAAAACCATCCAGACAAAAATAGATAAAAAAAAAAGGAATCGTCAGTCATAAAGGACATTTCAATAATAAAAATATGATAGGAAATTCAGATATTCCCATTAACACAAATTATTGATAACAAACTAAAAGAGAATCTTAATCAACAATTGTTTGACTGCAGTCTCTAAATTAATCAAATAATAACCTTGTATTTTTCTTTGTAAAAACAAAATCTTAGTTATAAGTATTTTACTTTCTATCTATTTACTAAGTATATAATAGGTAGGTATACCTATATATTTATAGTTGTGTCAAATTGAATTTTACTCGATATTAGATAGAACTTTTTGGAAACTAATAAAAAAATTCAGATGGATATTTTTTATAATAATTAGGAGGAAAATATTGGAAAAATTATAACCCAAGATAATTTTATATTAAAAATATTAATATAAAAACAAATTGATGTAAAAAAAATTGTCAGTTAGAATACTGAGAATTTGAAGCTCTATAAATATATATATTATAACTTATATGAAATAAATATAAATATACTTTTTGTAGTAATATATGATATTTCTGTATATTTTTTTATGTATAGTTAAATTATATACATCAAGAAAATATTATACGCAGTTTCTTTCCTACATTAATTTCAAAAATAGAAAACAAAAATCTTAAGAAATATTCACATACATACCTATATTAATTTTTATGGCAGGTACAAATAATAAAATTAATTGTAAATTGAATAAAAAATTATTTCTGTTGGGTTGTCAAAAAAAAAAACTTTCCGAGGGTTTTTTGTTTGTATCCCCACCGTTTATATTATTTATACATTTTTGTTATATCGGAGAAAGTTTTATATTTTACATATATATAATTAATAAGTATAAAATTTAATATATGTATACATTGATCACACGTCGCTATGAACAAAATCACATCCAAAATCTTCCAAACAATTTAGTTAACCCCAATCCAAAAAATGGATTTTTTTTTATTTGTCAATTTTTTAATTTGATTATATTGTTACGTTTTTATTGAAAATGTTTGTAATTATAATTTTATTAATCAACAACACACAATAAACAAACCAAATAAATAATAATAATAATAAAATAATGTAATATTTAGGAGTAGATTATTTCTCGATATAATTTAGAGACAACTAAAAAAAAATGGACGACAGAAAATATGGCTTATAAAAAAGTACCCATAAACAAACACACTAACACAATCAATTGTCATAAATTTAGTCTCGTCAAATATAACGCAACATCACGATGTTCATGTTACATTTCTTTTTAGCTTACAACCGACTAGCGTTTTTATGAATAGGGTTAGGGTTATATTTTGTACCTGGAGTTTGTAAATGATTTCATATACATACTTGTTACGTCGAATGTCAAAATATCTAATGCGCGACGCAGAATGCCAGCGTTTTTGGCTGTTAACTTCAAAAAAAATTTTAACATGTGAAAATCAATAGAAATAAACACGATGCAGGCTGCCAAAGCGAGACGCCAGCATTGCGTTGGCTATTTAGCTTCAACAATAGAGGGGAAAAAAGCTAGTTACAGACAGCTTAAGATTTATCTACCTCACAATTGCCACCCCACCTCCCCCATAATAAGCTAAGCACTATACTAAATAACAACAAATCGTTTTGTGTCTGGTTGTTATTCCGACCGATAAGTCTTGACGATATCTAAAGTCAGCAAAATGAAACGACTACGCTTTTGCCAATGTTGAATGAACGCTGTAAAGTTGAATTGACAATACATCGCAACTATATAAACAAGTAGCGTTGGCTTTTTTGCGTTGCATTTGAGTTGTCTTGCATTGTAAATTCAATATAAATATTTTCTGCGTTATGGCAAAGTTAATCGTGGTATAGGGTTAGACATTCGGGCTGCAAAATTCAGTAACAATGGGTTCCCATTCAAAAATTTTAGTTTTTAGTTTTACAGGATTGTATGAAAAAAAAACTTGACGGCAAGGATTTTTTATGCCATCAAGTTTTTTTTTCATACAATCCTGTAAAACTAAAAACTAAAAATTTTAATGGGAACGCTAGGTAAGAAAAAGAACTATTTACAGGTACACTATGACATTTGAATTTCGAGCAGAGGCCTTGCGTTATGCGTTACATTACATGTGGTGACTATTAACTGAACTATTTCTATATAATGTAAATCTATTTTTATGAACTAATGTTTACCTATATTATTTATTATAAGACTTTGAACATTTAATATATATATTTTTTAAATTAAATAATATTTTGAAATATAAATAATTTCTGTCCACTTTACTTACATATCCAAAAATTCCCTTTTTGCCTTTTTTGAAGAGAGCGCCACCAAAGAGAGAATATTAAAAAAAAATGTATGAAAATTTTCCTCTTACAATTTCTAAATTCTTTTAGTTTTTTTATAAATATACAGTTTTGTATTATCACAGATAAATTTTTTTTCTAATAATTTTTCTTTTGCTTTTTTATTTTTGTCGTTCCACGAGAAATTAATATTTCATTTGCAAAAAAAAAAAGAAAAAATTGTCACGAACAAAAAAAAAAAGAGAAAAATCTTTTTTCCTTTTTTATTATCGATTTTTTATAATGGAATTTGTTTTTTTACTTTTATTTATATAATTTTTATTTCTTTTGTTGCTATTATGTTTTTTGTATATGGAGAAATTAAATGTCTAAATTTTCTTATTATTTTTATTGTTTTTCTTTCTGCATAAATAAATTTTAATAAAATGACGAAAATTTCTCGAAGCTGCTGGCAACTAAACACGACGAATTTTTAGAGTTGTCTATACCTATTTATTAAATGTAGTATACTGTTATTTAAGTAGTAGAAGTAGAATATTCACGTTTCCATTCCATGCGAATTGAATTCATAAAATGACAGTTCTTTATGAGATATATCTCATGTCATTTTTTAAAAGTGGAATGCCACGAAATGATTTTGCACGAACTCATTTATGAGATAACTCACTTTAAAATACCTATTCCGGATTAAAGGAAACAGGAATTAAGTTGGGATAGAATTGAGTTTTCCTTAAATCCATTTCAACTCCAAGAAACTAGTCGGATTGGATTGAAATGTTTGATGTATAATGTGTATAAGTGTTAAAAATCGTACAATATGGCACCGACAAGAATATTTTGAGTAATATAGCGTTCCCATTGAAAATTTTTAGTTTTTAGTTTTACAGGATTGTATGAAAAAAAAACTTGATGGCACAAAAATTCTTGCCGTCAAGTTTTTTTTTCATACAATCCTGTAAAACTAAAAACTAAAAATTTTCCATTGGAACCCACTGTGAAGAAGAAATTCGCCGCCAACTTCAAGCCTATTTTCTTATGAAAATTTTATGAAAAAGTTAAATCGATTTTAACTTTTTCTATGCAAAAAAACAGTACCAACTTGACGGATTTTTTTGCCGTCAAGTTTTTTTTCATACAATCTTGTATGCAAAAAAACTATTACCTTGTTTTCATGTACCGAGTTGAGTTGGGATTGATTTGAAATGGGGTTGAAATGGAACGAATAATTGATCCTGTTTACATACACACTAATCCGTATTGAACGCGAGGAATCCGGCATGGAAACTCCATAATTTACCTTGTGTGGCTGTTTATAGTACCATTTACACGATCAAATAAAATCAAAATTTTATTTGATGAAAAAAGCTGTTAAATGAAGCTGTCAAACATTTTGCATTTACACTATCAAATAAAATCAAAATTTTATTTGATGAAAAATCTGTCAAAATACAAGCGAAAAGCATTTACACGATCAAATCTATTTGACGTGACGTCATATTTGACAAATTTATTTGAAATAAGTACCATTTACACGATCAAATAAAATCAAAATTTTATTTGATGAAAAAAGCTGTTAAATGAAGCTGTCAAACATTTTGCATTTACACTATCAAATAAAATCAAAATTTTATTTGATGAAAAATCTGTCAAAATACAAGCGAAAAGCATTTACACGATCAAATCTATTTGACGTGACGTCATATTTGACAAATTTATTTGAAATAAACAAAATATATTTTGATTTGAGATTTTATTTGATAGGATATTGGATGGACCATTTACACGTTCAAATTTATTTGATGGATGAGTCATTCAAATAAAATATTGATTTTATTTGATCGTGTAAATGGTACTATAAACAAAATATATTTTGATTTGAGATTTTATTTGATAGGATATTGGATGGACCATTTACACGTTCAAATTTATTTGATGGATGAGTCATTCAAATAAAATATTGATTTTATTTGATCGTGTAAATGGTACTTATATGCGCCTGCCTAGGAGCGACTTGATAAACTTTTTGTGAGTAGACGCGCCTTCCTCACCCAATTTTTTCATTTAAAATTCAACAATTTCAAAATGGCCGAAACTGAATTTTAGGGAAAAGATCGTACCTGGGGAGTTTATAGAGGAACATTTTGGTATTGAAATATGTTAAGTTTGACATTCGTAAATTGAAAAAAATCATTTTGATTTTGAATGCTAGCGTTGTAACTTGTAACTCTTAATGAGCCACGAAGCGCATAATCGTAGAGTTACAAGTATTAATAAATTTATTAAATTCTACCAAAAGTTTTACTACATATTCGTAAATACAAATATTTAACTAATCATGAATTTGAATTAATTTCATTGTAGAGTCAAGTATAATATTTTACATTTTAATTGAGTTTAGATAATTAATACTATGTATAATAAATATAATATATTTGTTTCTATGTATATTATACATGGTATATATTATGTAAAATCAATTAAAATGTAAAATATTATACTTGACTACAAGTATAACTTTCAGCTATGCTTGCCGAATTTGTGGTTCCTCGAATAATGCGATCGACGTATCCATTACTGTTTTCAATATAAAAAAATATTAAATATAATTTAATTTAATATTATTTTAATATTTGTTTTATAAAAACATCACAAAATTAATAGAGGTTTCTTAATTCCTCCTCTTTAATTATATATTTCATTTATATTCAGTATTAATATTAATATTAATATTCATCTGTCTCTATATTTTTTCCGTGAAATATAGAAAATTTATTATATAAATATTTATATAATATTTTATATACATATTTATTATACATATTTTATTGTCTATATTATTATATGTATAATAATATAGAGACAGATTTAAAAAAATTAAGGATAGAGAGATATATATATATTTATCCTGATTTTACTAATTTATTTACAATTACTAATTTATTTATATTTTCTTCCGGAGATGTTGCTCATTCGGCAGTTTGAAAATTATGGTCAATTAAAAATATTTTCTTCCGGAGATGTTACTCGTCCGGTTGTTTGAAAATAATAAATTTTTGACAAAAAAGGAATTATGGAAACTTGAAACAAATGGAGAGGAACGGGGCAACAGAAAAAATTTCTATATTTTTTGAACTTTTTTTACCTCTGCCCGCACTTACCTCTCTTCAACGAAAATGGTTGAGGCAGTAACCTGGGCAGTCGCATATAAACAGCCACTTTCCATGTACCGAGTTTAGTTGGGTTGAGTTGGGTTGAGTTATTGTCAGGAATTTATTTTGCTAATCCAGCAGTATTTGGGATTTGGGCAGTAATTTTGCGTTGGTTTAAATTGTTTAAGTTTCTTTTCCTAAAAATAATATTTTTAAAAGCTTTATAATAACATTAATTATGTACATACTAAATATGATGCATCATTTTCAATTTTCAATAACAAAAAATCACGTTCGCAAATTAACTAATTTGAACAAAGAACAAAAACAAACTAAATGAAATGCCGTAATATTCAATTTAACAAAGAACTTTGCAAAAACAGTACACCGAAACTCGTCATCGTCAAATTATCAACATTCATTTGACGTGAAATAAGCAAGTCAAAACTACGTCGAACATTTTACGTAAAAACTTTTTTCGCTGGGTAGCAATTGTCTCTGACACATAATATGGAACCGCACTGTCATATTTTGGGTATGGGAAATGGGAATCACGAAAAAAGTAGATTTTTGCGTGTGTTTATGTCAAAAAACTATAAAAGAAAATAAAACACATACACGGATTGAAAAAACAGACGTTTTTAACATTTTTTTTTATAAATAAAAAAATCATATAAAGGAAAAACCTGAATGGAAATATCTTTTTGTTGTTGATTTTTTCTTCTTTATTTTGTGTTTAAAGAAATATAAAAACTACATAAATGTGAATATAATAAAATCTACTAAAGAATTTCTATTATAAATTTATATTAAGAAAAAAATTATTATTTTTTATATAAAGTTGCACACATTTTCACATATGAAAAAAATAATTATATAAATACCTATATAATATTATTTATTACGTCGGATCAGAAGTGGAAATGGTTGTAAGTGACTAAATATAGAAAAATATATAATAATTTATATTTATATGGATATTATTGACAACTCTTCATTTTAACTACACTTTCTACACACCTTGTTAATGGAGTATAAAGAGATAGTGTAACTGAAAAGAAAATTATATTACACCGAGAAATAATATACCTAGCGAATTCTTTTTAGAACAACATTTACCTAGCACCATAAATATATTATAATATATTAAGATACATATATATATATATATATATAAATATTAAATTCACAATAAATTTACAAGTGTTTCGTCGGTTCATAAGAAAATGGACTATACATAATATTTTTAAATGCGTTTATCTCGCAGACTCCTCATTTTTTCATATACAACAATTCGTTTCTAACACGACGTATTACATATAATATATATATATATATATATATATATATATATGTATATATATTTCCATGTATATTAAAAGTTAATTTTGCTGGCATTTTGTCACTTTTTATTTAAGATTTCTTTGATTTTTTTTATATAAAAATAAAAAAAAAAGCATAAATAATAAATTTGTTGATTTACAAAAAAAATAATTGAAAGATAATAAAATATATGTAATCTACAATTGTTATCTTTAATTTAATAGGAAAACATAAATAAAAATATATAAATATTAAATTATGAGATTTTATAACATGATATAAGATATAAAATATTTTTGGTCTTTCATAATTCAGTGTAGGTATTCATATATATTATACATATGGATATTATTATTAATAACTCAAATTAACATTATAAGATAATATATACCGCAACTATTAAAATCCTATCTTACCCTTTAATTAAATTTTTTATAGTATAATTATATTAGTGATATTAAAAAACTTGTAACTTTACCTATCTCATTCATTCATATTTTATTTCATTGCAAAATAGTATATATAATTACATTGTAGTTATTAACATTGTTTTTTTTTATAATATACTTTTCAGTTCCCAGCTTGCTGATATTTTTTTTTAATAAATAAAATAATGGATATTTTGTAAGCAAAGAAAATACTCAACTATATTTATATATGTGTGTATAAATATATATATATAATTAAGGAAAAGAAAAAGATAAATATAATAAATCTAAAACAAATGGTAAGATTTACAATTTAAAATATTATTTTAAGTACCTTTTAGTATCAATTTATTTTCTTACTCTTAAATTTCTTGGATACAAATTTTTAAATTAAATTAGCCGTTTTCCAAAATGATTTAATCGCTTTTTTAAATATATATTTTTCATATTGAGATTATAATATATTAAGATTATAATTTCGATATTTGTAACTATTGTAAAATTTAAATATTAATAATAATTAAATTATATGTAGAATAGATTTTGAAAGAATTTGATTATAGTGTTTAATTTGATTTGAAAATAATATGATTTGAAACAGTATAAAATTAAATTAATATTTGTTTATGTATATATAAATAATTTATTGATAATAGATATGGCAAGTGCTGCCTTTACATCAACATCATCTGTATTGACAACGTCTAATCAATCACAACAAAACGTAACAATTGTATCTTCTGGAGGTGTTCATTCAAATAATAACGAAATAATAACATTGTCACCAGAATCATTATCATCGTCTTCATCATTATCATCATCACCGATACAATTATCATCTGGATCTGGGACATCTTCACCAATTGGTGGTAATACTAGTTCAAGTACAAATAGCCGTATATTAAATTCGTTGCGTATATCAAATAATTGTACAGTAAATATATCTTCAATTAATAATAATATTGAATTTTTATCAACATCCCTAGCTACAACAACAACATCAACAATATCTACAACAACCTCAACAATATCAAATCGTAATCGACGTAAACATCAAAAACAACAAAACAATAATAATAATAGTAATTTAGTAATGGCCAGTTGTGTATTATCATCCATTAATGAACGTTGTAGTAGTAATAATCATTTAAATAATACAAATAGTAATATTATTATGAATAATAATAATTCAAAAAATATTATTAATATTGATCGTAATAATAGCAATAATAATAATGATAATTTATGTATAATTGATAATTCATCATCTGGTACATCAACAGCTGCTACGAAAAATTCAACATCAATTAGTAGTAATAGTAATTCATTAGCATCATCATTATCATCATCTCCAATTGATAATAATCAAAATATAATTAATAATAAAATTGATAAAAATAATTTACATCAATTAAAAGGAATGAGTTGGGATATAATATTAGATAAAAATTTTAATTTAACTAATTCAATGATTGTTAATAATTTATTCCCATGTAATATAACATCATTAATATCTAATACAAATGATCCAACAATAACAAGTCTTACTCCAACAACAGCAACTATTAATAATTATAATAATAATAATATTAATAATACAGCAATATATGAATTATTAGGTACAAATTATTTAATTAATTATAATACAGAATCATCATCTACATCATCATCTCAACAATCAATGGCATCAACATCAATATCATCATTATCACCTAATTCTGGATTATTAAATAGTGGTAATGGTGGTAGTGGTATTAATATTCATAATACTGGTAAACTACAATCACATAATAATAATAATAAAAAAGAAAATAATGAATATGAATGGTCACGTAAACGTAATACTGTAATGCGTTTAAATAAATCTGATATGGGTGTATATGGTTTATGCCCAGAAACAGATCCATTTTTTGTTGTTATTTGTGATATATGTAATGCTGTTGTTAAACCACAAGGTTTACAAAAACATATGTCAAGCCGTCATCATCATAATTATCAAAATAATTATAATCATCATCGTAATAATAGTACAATAACAACAAAATCTGATCATCATGATAATTATAATTATCATCATCATCATCATAGCAGTAGTAGTAGTAGTCATCGTCATTCTGGTTCCTCACATCATCATCATTCTTTATCGTCATCATCACCGTCTTCTACACATCATATTAGTAAAACAGGAAACAATAATAATCATCATCACCATCATCATCCTCATGTATCATCAGGAACAGCAGGAATACAAAATCGTCATAGTAATAATAATAATAATTATGAATGTAGTGATAATTATACAAAATTGGCATCACAAATTACAAATGTAATATCATCATCATCATCAAATGGTGTTAATTCAACAACAATAACAAAACTTGATTCGTCTACTTTAACTAATTCAATTAGTGATACAGTTCAGAAAAATAATTTATATAAATTACAAGGAAAAAGCTGGGATACAATATCTGATAATACAAATAATATTAATATGAAAAATTCAAATATAAATAATGTAAATCAGTCTATTATTATTAGTACAACAACAGTAACAACAACAAATTCTAATAATGTAGATAATATTGTTAATAATACTAGCTCAATATTATCATCTGGTTTAATTGGTTCTAATTATTTGTCTGTTTCACCATCATCATCTTCGCGTCAATCAATTTCATCGACATCAAGTCCTTCTTCAAATATATCGTGTTCATCATCATCAAATTCAAATAATTCATCGCAACAAAAATCAATTTTACTTGATTTAAATAATAAATCAAATTCATATAGTAATACATTAACAAATTCAACATCAAATTTAATTAATGATGATAAAAATGCTGCTGCAATAACATCATTTTCAATTCAGAATTCTGCCAGTGTATCACTACATCGGACACCTTCCACTAAGGTATATTTTTTATATATACTTTTTTTTTTTAAATATTAATTATTATTTTATGTATAGAAAAATGATTTAAATGGTACAAAAGATCAAAATAAAATAATTATTAATTCAGCAGAATCAGCATCAAATATACAAACAAATATTCCTTCGAAAAAACTAGGTAAATTTATAGCAAAACTGTAATTCGATTATTTAAATTTAAATTTCTGAAGCTTTTAAATTATTGTACTATATAAATTAATATACTATAATAGAATATTATTATTATAGGTGGAATAGGTAATAATAATAATAATAATTCTGATATTATTGTAACATTAACATCAGTATCACCATCATCAATTACTAGTATAAATAATAAACGTAATTATAGTGGACGTACAAAAATACCATCAGAACGAAAACACTTACCAGTTAAAGATCGTGAATATGATCCAGATAAACATTGTGGTGTTATAAATGGTAATGGTGAACATCAGAAACCATGTACACGCTCATTAACATGTAAATCACATGCAATAATGTTACGAAGATCTGTTACTGGTCGATCAAAACCATTTGATAAATTATTATCTGATCATAGAGCAAATAAGGATATATTAATAAGGCCATCATTATTACAACAAACAATTTCACAATCAAGAGTAAGATATTTTTTTATTTTCAGTTAATACCATGTACACATATGTATATGTTTAAAATTTCTTTTACATACATTTACTTTTTAATACTTTTATAATTTAAAATTATTAATAATAGATTTAATAGATTATATATTTTTTTTAAATAAATATAGTCATTACCAGAAATTGAATCATCAAATTCATCATCTAGTGTTGATTTGGATCGGCGTAGTTTACATAGTGTTAGTTCAAATTCAAATTTATCATCAATAATGGAAGCACCGTCATCATCATCATCATCATCATCATCATCGACTTTATCAATACCAATAACATTAGGTACAAATACTGTAACGGTTTCAGTTGCTACAACAGGACATTTACCACCACCACAACAACAACAACAACAACAACTCCATCAACAAGATTCTACAAATTGTTTACAAGCAGCTAATATTACATCACAATCAAATAATAATACTATACGATTACCAACTGCATTTTCTGCTATATCTCATATACAATCGAGTTCAAATAATTTAACATCAAACTATTTAAAAATATCTGGTAAAAATATTAATGATAATGAAAATAATGATGTAAATAATTGTATTGATAATAATTTTGTAAATTTACATGATTGTAATAATTCGCCAGTAATATCATCAGCTTTACATAAAATTACATCTGATTCATCAGATATTGATTCATACCAAATTTCACATAATAATAATAATGATTGCCTAAGTAATAATAATAAACGAAATATATTAGCAGAATCTATTGGTATTTCATCATCAACAGAATTAAATAATTTAACAAATAAAAAATCTAATAATCAATTATTTTTATGTACAGAAATAGTTGATAATACACCAATAAATGTATTATCACATAATTTATTAAATGATAATGATTATAAAAATAAAATAATTAATAATAATGATATAAATATTATAGATGATCATATAAATCATGAATCATTTGGTCAAAATAATGAAATAAATATTAATAATAGTTTAGTAAATAATAATAATGATGATAATCAACAACATTATAAAAGAAGACGTCTTGAAAATAATAATAAATTATCTACAAATAATTTAAAATTTCCATTAATTGATGATAAATTTTCTATTCAACGTAATAAAATATGTCAATCTAATAATAATGATAAAAATGAACAACAAAATAAAATAGGATCTCAAAAATCTGGACTTACAATAACATTACCAAATGCTGCATCAATAATTGCTAATGTTATTTGTAATGATAATCCATCAGTAAAATTAAGTGATACTGAATTTTTAGTAGATACATTAGATAATTCTATATCAATTCAAATTTCTGGTTCATATGAACCTGAAACAGCATTATCATCATCATCTCAATCTGCATTTGATTTTCGGCAATTAAATCCTAGTTTAATAAATGATACATTAACTCAAACAATTCCATTAAATAATACTAATAATAATAATAATCGATTTTCTTTGAATAATAATGATAATTTTAATAGAAGACGAAATAATGATATAAATATATTAAAAACTGGTATAATAAATGATTCAAACTCAAAAAAATTATCAAATCAACAAATATTTAATTGTATACCATCAAATTTAGGTAATGTTGATCAACAATATCACCAACAAAATAATCAATCCAATGATCAAATTATAATTAATAGAAATGGACAACAATATTATTATCAAAATCAAATTTTATTTAATAATGATAATTCAAATAGTAATAATAATAATGATTTATTATTATCAAATGATTTATTAATGAATGATCAATTAGATGATGATAATGATGATGATGTATTGGAAGTATTAAAACAACAAGCTGAAAATGAAATTTATGATAAAAATTCTATTGAATCAACAATAACAGGTACTATTATTACAGATACATCAGCTAATCGTAATGATATATCATCAATAATGCCAACATTTAATTCTAATATATCTACTATATCATCAAATGAACAATCTATTATATTAAATGATAAATTAATTCAAAATCAAATTATAACAAATTTAACACAACAAATAGCAAATGAATTTGATATTGATGATCAATATTTAATAAATGGTAACGATGATAATGATATAGATATTGATGTTTTACCATCATATACAATATCATCAAATCGTAATAATAATTATAATCGCACTAATAATAATAATAATAATGTAATAAATTTAGATGATAATCAAAATAATAACAATAAAAATTATGAAAAAGAAAATGATATTGATCATAATGAAGATGATCAGAATCATCAACAATTTCGTGGTGTTAGAAATTGGTATGGTTGTGTACCAAAACCATTACATATAAATCAATTTGGTTTATCGAAAATTTTAAGAACTGGTTCTACATCATTTAATAAATCAATTTTAACAATACGTAAAACAAATCCAACAACAACATTACCAACAACATATCAATATTTGTCAACTACTGGTTATAATTATAATAATAATCGTAATAATATTAGTACATCAATATTAAATAGTGGTGGACAATTAACAACAAGTGGTCAATCAAATAATAATAATATTGGTAATAATTTACATAATTATCGTAATAATAATATTACATCAAATCTAATAAATAATATAAATTCTCCAACTGCTCAAAATGGTGGTAATGGAGTTATATCCAATGGATTAAATAATGATATAATAAATAATCGTAATCAAATTTCTACAAATCGTTTACCAATAATTAATAATAATAATAATCAAACATCCATACGACAAACAAATATTATTACATCTAATTTACATAATAATAATAATAACAATCGCAATAATAATCAAATTAATCGTCGTACTACAATATCATCATTGAATTCATCAGTTAATTCAACATTACGATTACAATCAAATAATATTAATTCAAATTTAAATAATAATAATAATAATAATATATTATTAAATCGTCATATACAAAATTCAACATCATCATCATTACAACCAATTAATATAAATCCATTTTTTATTAAACCATATAATTGTAATAATATTAATCGAATTAAATTGCAAAAACGTAATATTATATTAAAAGATAAAAAGAAAATATCATGTAAAAAAATTGTTATGAGTTATATTAAAAAAATAGCTGATGAATTATTAAGTCCAAAAAAATTTATAAATAATAATAATATAAATTTGGGACGATTAACAGGTATTACTGGCAATTTTGAATTAAGTAATAAAAATCAACAGCAGCAGCAAAATCAATTAAATCAAGTATTACAACAAAAATTTGGTACAACATCAAATTATCGAATAGTATCAAATGGTATTGATAATATTGATAATAATAATCAACAACAATCCCAAAATGAATTATTACAAATACATCAACAATTTAATAATAATAACAATAATAATAATAATAATAATAATAATACATTATTAAATACACAGAAGTTTAATAAAAACGGACGAATTAATAATAATAATAATTCATTTATTTCTAATACTATAACAATTACCAATAGTAATCCAAATAGATCAGTGATATTACAGCAACAGCAACAACAACACCAAAATTTATCAAATATTTTAATAACATCAAATTCAAATCCTATAACTAATACTACTACTATTATTAATGGACAACAAAATAATAATACAAATAATAGGCATTATATTAATACAAATGGTATATTAAATCATCATACAAATTTATCATCAAATAATTTTAATATATTAACAGCAAATGAAATTGGTTTAGATAATAATAGTATTAATAATAATAATATTAATAATGATGATAATAGTAATAATAATATTAATGATAATAATAATATTATTGGATTAAATAATTCTCATCGTAATTGTTTAAATATTGGCAATAATAATAATAATAGTATTGTAAGAAATAGTTTATCCAATATACCATTATCTATTAATCAAAGAATAAATAATATTAATAATAGTAATAATAATTCTAATAGTGGTAATAATGAAAATTCTTCACATTTAATAAATAATACAAATTTTTGTAATAATGGTAATACTAATAGCAACATCCATCATGGTAATAATAATGAAAATATTTGAGGTAATTTTAAATGTAAATATAATAATTTAAATATATATTTATTATTAATTTAATAATTAATATATTTATATATATTTTATTTCATAGAACTATCAAATCAATATTACAAATTCGACATTAAAGTTTGGAATAATTTTTTTCATAATATTAAAAAAAAAAAATTATAATAATTTTAACAATTTAAAAAGAAATCTTTTTCAATATTATACAATTACAAAATGCTTAATTAAATAATTATAATATAGTTTTTATAATCCACAAAGTGCCATGAATATAGTAGCTACATAAATGTTGTGCAGTATAATAAAAAATGAATCAAAATGGAAATGAAATTGACTTTTTGAAAGGATTCGCGGAAACTATGTAAAATTTTGAGCAATTTTTTTTTTTAAATTGATAATGAAACGAACATTTAATTAAATAAAAAAGAATAAATCATAAAATTATTTCCATGAAAAATTAAAATTGAACTTGGAAATCCTATTTTTTTTATATTTGAATAATTTAAAACTTGTATAAATACTGAATTATATATAATCTTTTTGTTAAAAAATAATTTTTAGTTCCAAGTATTCATAAATAAGTTTAGCATTAATATAATTAGTATGAATTTCAAAATTAGTTTTTTATCTAATACGAAATTTTTATATAATTTTAAATTTCGTAGGTAAAATGGGAAAAAAACATGATTTATAATAACAAAAAATTATGTAGAATAAAGCAATAATAAATTCATTAAATTATAATAATAAAAAATTTCAATTTGATGCTAGTTACATAAAAAAATCTATATTTATAATTAGTATAAACAAATCAATTATAAAAATTTTTTCTTAAAGCTTCATAATAGTTTTTTTTATTTTTTTTAATAATAATAATAACAATAAAAAAGCTTTATATAAAAAAAAAAAGAAAACATTAAAAAAAATTCTCCTGAACCGCCGTAAAACTAAAATTTACTCATATTATATAAAATTAATATAATAAATTTTTAAGTTTATTTCTTTGTAGCCAAGTTTAAAATATTTATATTTAATTTTTTAATTATTTTTTATTTTATTTTAATAAATAATTAATAATAAAAATACCATAATTTAAAATAATATATATATGTAGAATAGAAATTCAACTAACACAAATTTATTTGTAATATAAAGAAGAAGAAAAAATTAGAAAAAGAAAATCAATTTTGAGTTTTTCTCAAAAAAAAAAAAAAAAAACAAACAAACAAAAATATTAAAATAAATTACACATTTAGGCATTTATTCCATTCAAAGAAATTTCAAATTATCAATTAAATCAATATAAAATTTGTCGTCTATTAAATTTGTGTTAATGATTTATTTGCATGTTTTACGATAAACTTAACTCTACATTAATAGCATTTCCATTTCAAATTTGGTATATTTCCTTGCATACATTTTTTTTTGTGTTTACTTGATAATTTGAAATTTTACTTGATGCGTTCAGTAAAGCATAAGAGTGTAATATAATATTTTTTTTATTATTAAATGTAGATGAGACTGTGATTATTTCTAAGATGTTTTTTTTTTATACTTTATTATTTTATTTAATTTTTCATAAATATAATTGTAAAAAAAAAAAGAAGTAAAAAATTATAGATAAAATATTTAAATTATAAGCATCAATTTTTTTGAAGCAGTATCAATTAAAAAACAAATAATGGTATACATATTTATTTTTTTCCTTGCAGAAAAGAACATTTATAATTTCTTACGTTTTTCAGTTTTATTTTTTTTTTTGTCATTTTGTTGAAATTTAATTAGCAATTTAAAAAATATATATATTTGACTGATGCTAAAAAGATAAAAAAAAAAATACTGAAATAAAAAGTTGTAATTAAAATTAAAAATAATAATAATAATTCAATTTTTTTTTTGCTACCAAATTATTGAAAAAATTACAAAAAGAAAGAAAATTATAAAAAAAAAATAATATTTATAATGTTTATGAGAAATTGTATTATTTAAATTTTAATATTAAAACAATTTATAATAATAATAATAAAATTTAATCAAAATATAAAAAAAAATTATAATTTATATATACATACATACATATGTATATACTTTATATACAAATAATTACTATTAATTTATCTTAATAACAAAATTAACTACATATAAAAATTATGAAGAAAATATACTATTAAGAATTATTAATATATAACTTTTTTTTTAATATAATTATTAAAATTACTTTAATTTTAATATACAATATGATTTTTCCCCGCAAGACAAACATACACATCTTGCCAGACAAACTCTAAGACACTCGCAGTCATCGTATAATTATTTTTTTCTAGATAATTAACAATTATACGATGATTGCGATTTTCAACAAAAAAGAAAACAATTATATTTTGTCACCGTTTTTTTATTTATTTATTTTAAATTTTAAATTATGTTGTAATTTAATTTTTCAGTTTAATTTCTTGTTAACACAAAAATATAACGAAAGACTTATTAATTAAAAAATAATAAATTTAAATTATAATATTATTAAAAGTAAACAAATATTATTAAAAATAACAAAAAAAAAAAATCCAACAAGATTGGTCTTTTTTTTAAATATTTACAAAAATAACACAAACACGTTTCTTTTTTTTTTAAATATTAAAAAATTATGAAAGAATTACATTATATTCAATTGCGTAAAATGCATAATTCAGCATTATATTGAATTACCTAGACATTTCTGTATAATAAACATTTAAAAAAAATATATATATATATAAATGTACTTATAAATTCTCCTAACGATATTAAATTTGTGTTTAGTAAATTTTTTTGTTTAGTACCCATATATGTATATATACAGATTGTTTTAGGAACTCTATATATATATAAAATGTAGAATTATACATTTTTCGTTTATAACATAAATAGTAAATTGTCTTTAATATGGTCCAGATTTACCTGGTGGTCCATACTGTGGTGCAGGTCCTAAAAAAAAAGAAAAGAAATATATAAAACTGAATTAAAATTAATTAATATGTAATAATGGATAAAATGTTCTTCCAATTTTTTGTAAATTTCCAAAAATTTCTCTGTATAAAACCCGACAAATTTGGGAAAAGTATAATAGCATTCAAGAAAAATGTATATTTAATTTTCTAATGCTATAGAAGAGCATAAAATATACTTTTTATACAAATTATTTTGGCAAAATTCAATTAACATATTAAATTAATGTTTCATCCGAATTTTAATACATCCTTTTAGTTCTATAATATCTTGTTTTCATATATAATCTCCAATAAATTTATTATAAATTTAAAATTGCAATATTATTATAAATTTAAAACTGCAAGTTAAATGCAACCAAAAACATTTTTTTATGTATATAACTATATTATGATTTATGTAAAGGTATATACATTAAAATTCCCTTTGTAAAAATTTTCCCACTTTTTTGTTATTCATCAATGTTATATATATAGGTATAAATTTATAATTCCACTGATGGTAATCGCAAATTTTGTATTTTTTGTGTGTTTTATGACCACAAAGATAATAAAATTTGATAAAAACTTTCACTAAAATATTTTATGTGATGTACTCGTGTTGCCCTTAGGCAAAAATTAAAAAGAAATAAATATATAATTATTAATTTTCTTTTTGGTTCATTTATTTTTGAACCAACCACATGATTTATGGTTTTTTTCTTCACTATTTTTTTTTTTTTTTTGCAAAATCGTATAAATTAGAATTTTTTTTTTTAATTTACTTTAAACAATTTCATTGATAATGTTTTAAAGTAATAAATTTAAATATATATGTATATATACTATTTACCTCCACCACCAATTGAACTTGATGCAATACCAGATGAAGTGAAACCATTATTATTATTAGTAGTAGTAGGAGATAAATATCCATTTCCAATATTACTAATAATATCACTATTACCAGATCCAATTATACTAGAAGATGATCCATGCCCAGTTGTTATAATTCCTCCGCCATTATTACCAATATTAATATTATTATTAGATGATGTTGATGATGATGATCCCCCAAGATTTGATTCTTTCTATATATATATAAATATATAAATTTTAAATTTATATATTTAAAGATAATGATTAATTTAATTAACCTGAGCTTTATATTTAATAAAATAAACTTCTGGTTTTGATGGTAATATTGATGATGATAATTGTGATAATTGTGATGTTTCTATATCATCTGGTTTTTTAACTAAAACATATACAATTGTTTTTTCTTGATTTTGTTGTAATAAAGTTTGTTGCTGTTGATAATATGATGGTAATGATGGTGCTTTAATAAATATTATTTTATAATGTTTTTGTGATGGTCTTAATGATAATTGTCGTTGAATTTGAATATTATCTTCTTGTTCTGGTGGTGGTACATGTACATAAATATGTTTTTGTATAAGTGTTGAACCAATTGATGATGATGATAATTCACCTTATTTTTTAAATAATAGATTTTATTAATATTATTATTATTTAGTTTAGAGTATAAATATATTATTTATTATTCTTACCACCAATATTACCTGCATTACCAAATGAATTAATATTACCACTGGTAATTAATCCATTAACAGAATTAAAATTATTAGGATGACTAGTACTACTGCTACTACTGCTAATAGTATTACTATTAATAAATCCATTATTACCAAATTGATTACCAATAATACTATTAATGCCACCTATATTATTGCTATTACTACCGGCACCATTTAATCCAGTAAAATGTCCAATTCCATGTATATTACCATTACCAATTACACCATTATTATTACTAGGATGATTATAATTATATCCAGATTGAGGATATCCATTTATCAATGCAATTAATGAAATAATTTTAATAAAATATATCATAGATATTCCCATATTTTTTTTTGTTTTTTTTTAATACACAATTTTTTTTTTTAATTAGGATAAATCACGTCCTTTGTATATATAGTATATCTATCTAGTATTAAAAATTTAGTATAAGAAATTTTTTTTTAACAAAATTATTGAAATAAAAACCGAAATAACTTTTTTTTAATTTAATTTCTTATATAGAAAAAGTAATCTTGAAAATCTGTGAAAAACCAAAAAAAAATTATAATAATATTTCTTATAAAATGTTGAAATTATGAAGAATATTGATTTAACTCTGACTAAATTATTGTCTGAGGTTAATCTTTAAATACCCTAAAAAAATATTGGATTTTTTTACTGGGTGGATAGTGGAAAATATGTTTATATATATATTTAAAATTTATTAACATAAAAATAATGAAAAAAAAAAAAAAATATTTAAAATTTTTGTACAATAAACGAAATTTTATAATTAAATTTCGCCCCACCAGTAACAAAAAAATAAAAATAAAGAACCACCACCATATCATAATAAAAATTAAAGATGTATCTCTTTTCCTTATATCAATTATTTTTTTTTACATTATTATTATTATTATTATTAGTTAATATACA
This sequence comes from Empis stercorea, assembly GCA_949752835.1. NCBI lineage: Eukaryota > Metazoa > Arthropoda > Insecta > Diptera > Empididae > Empis > Empis stercorea. The sequence continues at coordinate 214,057 of OX457090.1, forward strand.
ATAAATACAGTAAAAGCTTCTCCAATAACATGAATTTTCTTATATTGAAAATATTCTATTTAAAGTTGATGGCTCAACTATATTATTAGATCTTTCATTAAAAAGTGTACGAAAAGGAAAATATTTATATCTTGAATTTTTTTTTTTTCTACTTATTTCCAATATACTTACATCTATTTTTTTATCATTGCTATTCCATTTAAAGTTGTTTGACTGTAAATATGTGTGTACATATAGTTAAATATGATAATAAATGCCAAAAATATTATGTACCTTTTGCAGAAATATCTTTTTTTTTTTCTTTTAAGGAAGGAGACTAATTTGCTCTTTGAAAAAATTGCGCCTTTTAACGAAAAAAACAATTTTTTTTGAGGTCTTGTAATTATAATCTTATCTCATGATTGCGACAAAATCTTGAAAAAATATTAAATGATCATGATCGACAATAGAATACCATAAAAATTTAAATCAAAGCATGATGATAGCAAAAAGTATAAAATATGCGTTAAGACTTCTGTTTTGGTATAAATTTTCTAGAGTAAATTTTATTTTGTAATTCAAATCCCTGATCCAGATGTCCTCTATTTATGTTTCGTGAAATTATGTACATAAAAGAAAGGAATTTAAATAAGAATATATTATATATGAAATTTGATTGAAAATTTCTGTATAATATAGTTGGTATTTTGTCGTAGATTTTATGTTATGAAAGATTTTTGTATCATAATACCTCTTTTTAAAATAATAATCATTTATAATGTTACCAAAGTAAAAGATGTAAAGAAAAATATGAAAGATTATAATTGAGAGATAGCTAATATAATTATTTTGAGGATGGGGTTTTAAAGTATTCGCAAAATTTTAAATGTTTTCAATTATAAATATACATAAAGCTGTGTTTTTGTTGTTGTTATTTTTATTTATGTTTAATTTCTTTTTTTTTTTTTTCAAATATAACTTTTTCCCATTTTTAATGCTGAATGATTTAAAATCTGTTAAACTTTAACAGAGTTCAAGCATAAGAAATATAAAATTAAAATTGACACCTTTATGACTAATTACATATTTTATTATTAATTTATTGAAATTTTTCGAAAATGAAGTATAAATTTCTAAAACTTTCTAGGTTAAAACTTTAATTGCAAAAAAGGAATATTATAATGCCTAATAGAGGACTATAAGTTTTATAGATTTTTTTATTAATTGGAATTTTGTCCATTGCATAAAAAAGCATTATATAAATTTCAAATATTTTGTATAAAGAGGAAATTTCTTTAAATTTCTTTGAAACGATTTTCCAATTACATAAATAAATTATTAATTTTACGATTCCCAGACAATATCAATTGATTTTTATATACGTACATAAGCTTTAAATGATTTACAATTAATAGGATCATTTTTTGTGTATAATTCCGTTTAAGTTTAATCTATGTCAAATATAATTTATGAAATATTTTGTAATTTTCGTATTTATTCATTTAATTGCATATCTCACATTATTTAAAAATTATTGTTGTTGTTGTATCTTGTATGTATAACATTATGATATATTATATACCATTGTCACTTTCACCGCAATTAAAATAACTACATCTTTTTTCAGATTCTTCTTTGATATGCATCTCTTCTCTATATTATATAAAAATATAATATATTTAATATATTATGTTCCCTGCACTTAGGCGGTCAATTCCTTCTTTTTTATGTAATTTACTTTGGTATTTGCGAGAAAATTTTAATTAAAATAATAATACTTTACTTAATCATATTTAGGGGATGATCAAAAATTTCGCTGTTATGTCATTCGAGATGTCATTCAGTTTATCGGCTATTCATCAATTTATACAAAAAAAGCATATCTTTAGGTGTTTTCGAATTTCTATGAGCTGACAATTCCTATATTTATTTTTATTTCAAATTGTCATTTAAATTGCCGTTATAATAAAAAAATTCGCGCCAAAAAAAAACCATAAAAAAATGATTTGAACGATTTGACTAACGAACGATTTGACAGTTCGTTAAAAAAAATACCGACTTGTCACTTGTCAGTTCGGTAGATGAAATTAGTATAGTAGTTTGTGTCCGCGGTTTTTTTTATAATTTAATTAAATTTCGGGTAATAAATATGTTTAAATTAATCAAATTTATGTTTAATTAATAATTTAATAAGTGCTTTTATAAAATTCTTGGTTATTTTATCGGTAAAAAGAAATTTTATAAATGAAAAAAGTGAATTAATTTTGTTGGATTTTTTTTATGACGCCATGACTTTTTTTTCGCTGTCATCATGAAAAAAGTTAGTATTAAAATTATGTGTGTATGGTCCTTATTTACCTACAGTGATTTTGAAAGCTTATTAAATTTAATCGGAATTTAATTTATTTGTATCGAAATTTGGTATTAAATTCTATAATCCTTTTAATTATTTTAATGTCGGTTCTAACATCTTTTGATGATAATTTGTTATGTAGTTGAAATTAATAAAAGTGTTATAATTTTTTTTTGAGAAAAGTGATAAATACTCAATAATAAAAATAAAAATAATAATTATCAGCGGGCTACTAACCTGATTGATGTAATCATGAGCGTAAATAAATAAAATAAAATAATATTAAATATCAGTGTTTATAGTTTATTGATACATCCTGCGATTACTAATTATCAGACAGTTAAATTTTCTAATGCAAGAAATCAAAGGTTAGTACAAATTTTCATTACTTTTCATTAATATATTGATTGATTATTACATTATTATTACTTAAGATACTTATATTTTCGATTTCTGTAATGATTAGTTTTTCAAAAAGTTAGGTTAGTTAAGTCGCGAAATCAATATAATTTGTAGGATTTTTTCTAAAAGTTATAGTAGTTGTAGGTATACATCGATTTAAAAAAAAAATATTCAATTTTAACGATATTGTAGTACGTTAGAGAAATTGCTCGTTAGGGAAATTACTATTTGGGAAATTGAAATTAGGGAAATTAATTTTAGGGAAATTGTTTAGTCAGTACAATTAGCAAGAACATAAGCAGTAATTTTGCGATGATATATAAAAACACCTTAAAGTTATCACGGCCATAAACATTATTCAGACAATATCAATTGAATTTTATATACGTACATAAGCTTTAAATGATTTACAATTAATAGGATCATTTTTTGTGTATAATTCCGTTTAAGTTTAATCTATGTCAAATATAATTTATGAAATATTTTGTAATTTTCGTATTTATTCATTTAATTGCATATCTCACATTATTTAAAAATTATTGTTGTGTTGTATCTTGTATGTATAACATTATGATATATTATATACCATTGTCACTTTCACCGCAATTAAAATAACTACATCTTTTTTCAGATTCTTCTTTGATATGCATCTCTTCTCTATATTATATAAAAATATAATATATTTAATATATTATGTTCCCTGCACTTAGGCGGTCAATTCCTTCTTTTTTATGTAATTTACTTTGGTATTTGCGAGAAAATTTTAATTAAAATAATAATACTTTACTTAATAAGAATCTGTCTGTAGTATGACCGAAAGTAATTTTCATCATATTTAGGGGATGATCAAAAATTTCGTTGTTATGTCATTCGAGATGTCATTCAGTTTATCGGCTATTCATCAATTTATACAAAAAAGCATATCTTTAGGTGTTTTCGAATTTCTATGAGCTGACAATTCCTATATTTATTTTTATTTCAAATTGTCATTTAAATTGCCGTTATAATAAAAATTTTCGCGCCAAAAAAACCATAAAAAAATGATTTGAACGATTTGACTAACGAACGATTTGACAGTTCGTTAAAAAAAATACCGACTTGTCACTTGTCAGTTCGGTAGATGAAATTAGTATAGTAGTTTGTGTCCGCGGTTTTTTTTATAATTTAATTAAATTTCGGGTAATAAATATGTTTAAATTAATCAAATTTATGTTTAATTAATAATTTAATAAGTGCTTTTATAAAATTCTTGGTTATTTTATCTGTAAAAAGAAATTTTATAAATGAAAAAAGTGAATTAATTTTGTTGGATTTTTTTTATGACGCCATGACTTTTTTTTCGCTGTCATCATGAAAAAAGTTAGTATTAAAATTATGTGTGTATGGTCCTTATTTACCTACAGTGATTTTGAAAGCTTATTAAATTTAATCGGAATTTAATTTATTTGTATCGAAATTTAGTATTAAATTCTATAATTCTTTTAATTATTTTAATGTCGGTTCTAACATCTTGTGATGATAATTTGTTATGTAGTTGAAATTAATAAAAGTGTTATAATTTTTTTTTGAGAAAAGTCATAAATACTCAATAATAAAAATAAAAATAATAATTATCAGCGGGCTCCTAACCTGATTGATGTAATCATGAGCTTAAATAAATAAAATAAAATAATATTAAATATCAGTGTTTATAGTTTATTGATACATACTGCGATTACTAATTATCAGACAGTTAAATTTTCTAATGCAAGAAATCAAAGGTTAGTACAAATTTTCATTACTTTTCATTAATATATTGATTGATTATTACCTTATTATTACTTAAGATACTTATATTTTCGATTTCTGTAATGATTAGTTTTTCAAAAAGTTAGGTTAGTTAAGTCGCGAAATCAATATAATTTGTAGAATTTTTTCTAAAAGTTATAGTAGTTGTAGGTATGCATCGATTTAAAAAAAAAAATATTCAATTTTAACGATATTGTAGTACGTTAGAGAAATTGCTCGTTAGGGAAATTACTATTTGGGAAATTAAATTTAGGGAAATTGTTTAGTCAGTACAATTAGCAAGAACATAAGCAGTAATTTTGCGATGATATATAAAAACACCTTAAAGTTATCACGGCCATAAACATTATTCTATCATGAACATAAACAGTAATATAGCATGGATATATACAATTAGCGAATACACAATTACCCAGTACATCATACAATTACCCAGAACATCAACAATAATTTTAGTAATAACATAAACCTTAAATATTAGCACGGGCATAAACAATATTATACCAGAAACATAGACCGTAACATAAGTTAATTTTGAATATGACTTATAGGTGTCGTTGTATATAATTTTGAAAATTTTCATTATAAAAATGATATAAAATAGAAATACATACATCCAATATTTTGCTTCAATATATATATATAACACCTAACAATATGCAAAACAAATTTGTTGGTAGAATGATTTTATTTATTTTTGTTTTGAAAAGATACGGAGAAAATTTCTTCTGTGACTAAATGATTTTAAAGCTATCTCTTTTGCTACACTTAAATCGGGAAGAAGGCCAAAGCTGACTCTGAGCTGTTGAGCTACAAGAACAAGAAGTTTTGCGCTATATAAACTCAATTTGTTTTTTTTTTTTATATTTTTATTATTTAATTTATAATTATTACAAATATATATATATATATATATATATATATATATGCAAAAAAAAAAATTAAAAACAAAAACAGAAAATATTTAATATTTAAAGGAAGACAAAAATTATTAATATCAGAAATTTTATATAATTAAATTTAATTTTTTTTTATTCTTAATTTTTTTTTTTTATTTCTTAATTTTACTTAGCTAAAATATTTATTTTTTTTTAATTAATTAAAACTATAAAATTAAGGCACAAATTTGTTTGTTTTTGTTTTTAAAATTTAAAATGTCAAAAATGTTTAAATTCTAATTTTTGTAATTTGTTTTTTTTTTTTTTTGTTTATATTTATAAGTATTAAATTTAATTCTATTTTATATAAAAGTCTTTAATCTTAATTAAAATATACGATTTATTATTATTATTATTAATAATAATAATAATAATATTTAATATAATTTAAAATTGAAATTCTATCACTGAAAAATATAAGATGATGAATTATTATTATAGAAATGAAAACAAAAAGACATATTAATTAATAATATTAATTAGATTTTTTTTGCTGTAATAATTAAATTACTATATAGTTCTTTAAAATTATTTAATAAAAAAAAATTATTAAAAAAGAAAGAGCATTTTTCTAAGCGTTTATATAATTTTAAATTTGAATTTGTTTTTTTTTTATTATTATCATTTTTATTTTATCGCATCATTTGTAAGAATCGGTTCTCTTCTAATAATGAATTTAATGATGTTGTCATATCATTAATAATCATATTTGAACTAGGATGTGTTGAACTAGTTACAGATGTATCAATTGTATTTTCAACCCAATTTTGACAATTTTGTACATATTCTAATGTTCTTTGATATGTATCATGACGCATTCCATTATAATTATTATAATTCGTTATTGATTGTTGTTGATGATGATTATGTTGCTGATGTTGTTGCTGTTGTAAAATGATATCAGCAACATTATTTATATTTACATTATTATTATTATTATTATTATTATTATTATTAATTGGATTTGTTATTGATGGTATTATTGATGTTGTTGTTGCTATTGGTTCTGTTGTTCTTGTTGTTGTTGTTGTTGATGATGTTTCACTAATTATACCAATTAATTCTCCATTTAATCCAATTGATTGTATTGTATCTAAATTATTTACAATTTCACCAATACAGTTATTATTATTAATTGTATCATTTTGTTGATTATTATTAGATTGATGTGACAATGATGATGATTGTTGTTGTTGTTGTTGAATTGATCCAGTTTGTATATTTGTTGCTGGTGACATTTGTGATTGACTTATATCACCACATTGTATTTCTTGTTGTTGACAATTTTTTTTATCATTATTATTATTAATATTATGGTATAATTGATATTTATTATTATTATTTTTATTATTATTTATTAATAAATTACAACAACAATTTTCTGTATGTTGATGATTATTTTGTTGTTGTTGAATTGATGAATTATTATTATTATGCTTTTGTTGTATACAATCACCACATTTATCATCTTGATGACAACAATATTTTAATACATTTTGAGATGAAACTGTTGATGAACGTTGTTGTTGTTGTTTTTGTATAATTGAAGAAATTGTTGTTGAATTATTATCATTATTATTAAATTGTATAAAACGATTTGGAATTGATTGTAAATTATTATGTTGATTATTATTATTATATTCTATATAATAACAATTATTTACAGAATTTTGATTAATAACTGATGATGATGATGTTGTTGATTGTTGTTGAATTGATGTTATATTAATAGAAGATTGTTGTTGTTGCTGTTGTTGTGAATATGAATTATCATTATTTATTAATGGAAGTGATTGTGGTGAATTTGGTATTGTATTTCTCCAATTTTCTTGGTTATTGTTAGGTGGTATTATTACTGGTGATGCTGTTGTTGTTGTTGCTGACGTTGTTGTTGTTGTTGATGTTGTTGCTGATGATGACGTTGTTGTATTATTATTATTAATACTTGGTTGACCAAAAGTAATATTTGAATTGTCTGAATCATTTGTATTATTATTATTAAAACAATTATTACATGTATTTGTATCTGATTGTTGTTTATTACATATTTTTTGTAATTTTTTATTTTGATGTAATTTTTGACAGTTATCATTACATATACTATCATTTACTTGATTTAAATATTGTAACATTTCATCTGGAATCACTAATTTATTTTCAACCATTTCACCTTCTTCAAATTCATCTAATAGAACCTCTTCATTTGGATGATGATCACGTGATGATGAACCATTTGATAATGATTGTGTTGCTGTTGTTGATGTTTTAAATGGTAATGCACTTGTTGTTGTTGTGGTTGTTGTTGATGATGTTGCTATTGTTGATGATGATGTTGTTTGTTTTAGTATTGTTTTTTGAAATAATTTTGGTGTTATTGATTGTAATGCTTGAATTGGTGTTGGTGATATTATCATGCGATTATTATAATTTTGATTAACTAATGGTTCAGATTGTCGTCTATCATTTATATTTTGTAATATATCAAAATTATTTATATTATTTATAGTTGATACATTTGGTATTGAAAAACGACCACCAGAATTTGTAATTGTACCATTTGATATTTGTGATTGATGTAATATATTATCAATATCATTATTATTATCACAATTCATAAATGTATTATTATTATTATTAAATCGTTGAAAATGTGATGATATTAAATGTGATGATGGTGGTGGTGGTAAGCTTTGGCCACCATTTGTTGTCATTGATATTTGACTAGAACGTCGCGAACATCCTGGTGATATTGGATCATAAAATGAACCAGTGTTATAAGATGGACGCATTGTTGAGATCGATGATAATTGTGAATTTTGACTACTACGACGACTCATATCAGCTGATCGCATACTACAATAATATGTACTTGCATTTGAATTATTACTATCACGCCGATTCTGTTGCTGTTGGTTAGCTGGTTGTTGTAAACGCATTTGTAAATCTGTTAATTGTGTTGTTGTTGTTGTTTGACAATTATTTAATAATTTATTTTGTATATTTTGATGTTGATTATTTAATATTGGTATAGTTGTACCTGGTTCCATTTTAAGATCAGTTATACGTTGATTTAATTCACCAATACCAATATTACAACGATTTATTTCTGGTATATTTGATAATGAATTTATACCCTTAGCTTGTAAACGACAACGCAAACGATTTCGTGGATTACATACAACTGGTTGTGGCGATGATAATGTTGATGTACCAATACTATTCATAACCATCATATTCATACGAATACCATCATTACAATTATTACCATTAACAATATTTTGACTATTTGTACCAATTAAATTATTATTTGTACCATAATGATTATTGTTATTATTGTTATTATTTGATCCAATACTAGATGAACCAATACCAACCATTGCTCTTAATACAATTGGTAAATCCGATACTTCTAAATGTTCATCTTCATATTGCCAATTTGTATCATCCATTGGTGATATATTATTATTTATTGGTGGTGTTGATTGTAAACAATCTAAATCATCATTTAAACGTTGCATACTATTATTATTGCCATTTGTAATATGCTGATAATGTGGATGATGATGATGTGTTATACCCATTGGACTATTAATAGATTGTTGACCAGGTGAATTAGCTTCTGATTCTGATTTAATACTAGGCGATGATATACTTGTTGTTTTACCAGAATGTAAATCTTCACTATGAGGTGATAAATCTAGTCTATGGCCACCATTATCGTCATGATGATTATTACCATTATTATTATTATTACTACCACCAATATTACTCGTATCATGTGATGATCCTTTATGTTTTTTATTTGCATAAAATTCAGCACCATGTACAGTTTTTACATGTTTGCGTAATGATGATGGATCAGTATATCGTTTTGTACAACCAGGTGCTTTACACACATATGGTTTCTAATTTTTTGTATATAGGATATTATTGTTTTTTTTTTTTTTTTTCAAAAATATTGAGGAAGAAAACAAAAAAAAAAACAATTAAAATATACTTATATATTTTTATTAAATATAATTTACGAATTACAAAAATAAAAAATAACAAAAATAATTTACCTCATTACTATGTGTTCGATTTTGATGTTTGGCACGATCTGATGCATTACTAAATGCTTTACTACAGCCAGGATATTCACATGTATATGGTTTTTCACCAGTATGCGATCGTAAATGAGTTTTTAAATTTTCAAGACGTGAATATGCCTTACAACATCCCTCAAACTGGATGAGAAAAAATATATAAATATATATCAATAATATTTAACAGTTAACAGTTTGTATAACAGGTAGTCAACAGTTAAATAACAAGTCAGATAAAATTTAGATTATTAATATTCTATATATATATTCCTCTTTCTCTTACAAAAGAATGAATATAGACAATAGAAAAAATTAAAATCAACTGCAATTTTTTTAGGTGAATAATTAAAGAAGAAGTTAATCATGTGTGGAGAGAAGAACTAATTTTAGGAAAAGAAATGCATGCATGGAAAAATAAAATTGTATGTTGTGTGTATAGTATAAATAGGAGCTAGATGTTGAAATATATTATATTTTATATTATATATTATGTATTAATACTAACTGTGCATTTATGAGGTTTTTCACCAGTATGTCTTCTCATATGTACAACTAACATATATTGTGCTTTAAATGGTTTTTCTTCTCTTGAACATTCTTCCCATCGGCATACAAATGATTTTTTATTTGATTGTATATGATCATTATTAATATGTTTAACTAATTCTTCTTGTGTCATATATTCAATACCACAATCACGCCAATGACAATTTGTTTCAACAAAATCACCAGGTTCATCTTTAATATCTGTTGTATCAACGGTTTGCATATCTAAGTCCATATTATTATTATTGTTATGATGATGACCATGATTATGATGATTATTATTATTAGTAGTACTACTTAATTGATGATTACTATTTATATTATTATTGCCTAAATGATGTGTTGTTGTTGATATATTATCACGTTTAGAACGTGCTTGTCGACGTGCCAACATTAATGTATTTGATGCGCTATCAGCTTCAACTTGTGTAACACCACCAGAAGTCGATGATGATGGCAATTCTGGTTTCTTTTGTAATTCATCTAAATGCTATTATATTATATTTATATTAATAAATAAATTAATTAAAAATATTATGAAAATAATTCTATTTATTTCTAAAAATTACCAATTGTGTTTGTTTTGATGATACGGATCCATTAATAATTTGTTGCTGTGTTCCTGTTGTTGTTGTTGTTGGTGGTGTTGTTGTTGTTGTTACTGATTGTAATGACGGATGATGTCCTAATGAAAACATACTAGATGTTGGTGGCTGTGGTGGATGATGTGATGCTAATGGATGTAGTAAACCAGCAGCACCAGCACGTAATAAATGTGCTTGTAATTGTTGTAAATGTGGTGCCATACCAGAATGCATACCAAATGCTGATGGACTCATTGTACCAGCTGATAAATGGCCATATGAACCACTACCACCACCACTGCTATTTCTTGAACCATTTACAATTGTTGCTAAACTATTTGGTGAAAAACGTATCATTGAATTTATATCAAATGAATCTGAATATGGTGATGATGACAATGCACGTTTACGACTAACACTAGCCCTAATATTATTTGATCGTGGACTATTTAATCTACTACTAGCATCTATACTAAAATGAAAATCAGTACTAGCTAATGAACTAGGTGGTTGTGGTTGGTGACCAATAATACTATTACCACCACCGCCACCAACTATAATACCATCTAATGTTGTTACACAATTACGACTATTTAAATAATCAGCTGCTGCTTGTGCAGAAAAATGTAATGTTGCATGTGCAGCTGCCGCAGCAGCAGCAGCTGCTGCAGCAGCAGCATTTTGTTCTAATCCAACTGATGTAACACGTTTTTGTTGTAATGCTGCTGCAGCAGCAGCATGATGTGATGGTATATAAAAATTACTGCTATGTAGTGATGATGTTGGACTAGCTGCTTGTACAGCAGCATGTTGTAAATTATACAAATGTTCCATATAACCAGGAATCCTATATGCTGGATGAAAATCATGTGGTTGATGTTGTGGTGGTGGTGGTAAACCAGATGCTGATTGTTGCTGCTGTTGATGGTGATGCTGATGATGATGATGATGATGATGAGAATGTTGATTATGATGTCCTTGTATATTATTACTAGTAACAATTGATGCTGTTGATGATGATGGTGGTGGTGGGGGTGCTGTTGGATGTTGTGGTAATACATTCACTGCAGCAGCTACTGCTGCTGCACGTCTTGATGCCAAAAATTGTAGTTCCGAATAGCTTGATCTATATATATATATATATATATATATATATATATAATAATAATAATAATTTAAACAAAACATTAAAAATAATATACATTAATAATTTAATAATAAATATTATGAGGAATTTTAATATTATAAAAATATCTTGGAATAACCATTGGATCTTTCAGTAGCAAATAATAAATCATCAAATATAAATTAAATTTTTGTATAAAAGATAAACATAGAGAAAGAAAGAGAAAGAGAGAGAGGAAGGCATTAAAGCCTATGTTTTTGTGTTAAGAAATTGCCACCATATTTTCTTTTCGTATATATACTTAATATATTTTTTATTTATAGATGGCAATTCTAAACTTTAATGGTACGAAATTTATTATTTTCCTTTTTGTTGTATAAGTGTGTGTGTTTTTTTTTGTTTTATCTGCTGACATCCTCATCATTATTATCTTCTCTTTATTGTTTGGCCATCATTAATAATAAAATTTATTATAGTAAGTATATAAGTTTATTTTTTTTTCTTTTAATATTCTCATTTATCCATTCATCTATATATCGATCTACCATTTTTGTTTTGGGGGTTTTTTTTTTTTTTGTTGAAGCATGATCTCTTATTTCATTCTTTTCATCCCCTTATGGGGCATTCCGAAATATCAGAATTAAAGATAATTGTAGCACAACAGCATCATCATAGTTTTGTTTTTATACCAAAATACTATCTTAATTCAGAATATATTAAAAGGATATATCATATATGCTTTAAAACAGGTGCAGAGGGACATATAGAGTTCCACAAGTCATAATTCCAGAAACAAGATGATGACACAATAATATCTGAACCAAATATATATATATGACTTGTATGTAGAACCATGTAGACACCAGGAAAAATTAACTAAACATGCATATATAAATGAAATAAGAAGTATATTATATAATAATATCAAATGTAATTTTGGCTCGTGTTATTTTTAACAGTCAATTAACTTAAAAGTTTTTTTTCAAAACCACATTATATTTATTATTTTTTGTCCCTGTTTTATTGATATTTGTTATTATAAATTTAACCACAAATTAAAAGTACATAATACTCGTATAATATAATATAATTTTTTTTGTGAACACTCTTATTGTGGTGTATTAAAGTGTATTTTGTGGTTTTAGAGCTACTAGAATTTACCAAAAAATTCCATAACAACCACAAATATTATTTAATCTTCTGATCTAATTAAATGTTATTAAGAGTATATCAATGGATAGATGCCATTAATCGAGATATATGGCTGAATTGGCTAGAAGGAATGTGCGAACGTTAGCAGCAGATTCTGAGTCCTGGAAGATGATGCGACTATACAGGAGGCCCTAGAACAATATGGACCGTTGAGCCACTAAGAGAGAGAGAGAGAGAGAGAGAGAGAGAGAGAGAGAGAGAGAGAGAGAGAGAAGAGTATAATTATGGATTTATTATTAGATAAATTCGTTCAGGCAAAAGATTAGATTGTTTTTTTTTTTTGTGAAAAATTTAGGATGCTATTGCTGTGCAAAAATGTAAAAAAAAAAAAAAACAAAAAAAAACTGGATCATCTTCTAACAAAAAACCATCGTTGATCACTATTCTCACGACAATAAAAAAATATAAAAATACCTATTAGCATTATATGTATATACTACATAATACTAATTGCACAGTGAGCATAAATGCATAAAGTTAAAAACTAAATAATAATAATAAAAAAAAATTATATATATATGTATATATATACATAAAATGTATTATAAAACGACAATAACATTTCACCGGTGAGGCTGACATTTTTATTAAGGAAGATTAAAATAGGGTTTTTTTTTTTTTTTTTTTTTTTAATTTTTTATTTAAAACACGATAGTATCTATAATGCGAGACATAACAGAGAAGAAGAAATAAAAAAAAAGGATAATAAATCTGTATATGTGAATAATTTTCCAGATAAAATAAAAAAAATATAAGAGAGATAACCACAAACTTATGGTGTTTTTTTTTTTTTTTGGTGCATCATAAAACGTAATCAAACGTTACAATAAAATTTTAATATATTTATGCACTGTCAGTGATTTTGTTTCTCTCTCTGTCCTCTATCTCTCTCTCTCTCTCTGTTTGAAATTCTTATATGGAATGGCATCTCGTGATGAGTTTTTGTTGTTATTTTATTCTTTTGCAATTATATATGTAGTATATACGCCAGCCATATTATATTACACGCTTCTTTTAAACAAAAAAAAAAAAAAAAAGGGAAAAACCGAATATTTAAAGGCTCAATTATAGACTGGAAGAAAGTTTAACAGCTCAATAAATTTACTTGTTACTCTCAAGTTTGCTCAACGTTATACATATATGTATATGATGACATTATATATATATGTATATGACATTAATTAGCTTTGTATTCCTACTTTGACCAACACCAAACCATCCCTCCCCCACACCCTCAACTACCTGACAAACTTTAACTTTATTATATTACCAATTGGTTAAGGATATTATAATATTTGTATTATAAAAGTCACGTTTCTTCCATTTTTTTTTTTTTTTTTTTTTGTAATATTGTATATAAATAACTTTATTATGGAGTAACATAACAATTATTATTATTCGTATAAACAGGGTGTTTTATAATTGAACCCATTGTCATATATTTTTTTTTTTTTGTGAAAAACTCGAAATTCTCCAATATGGGTAAATATGGGTATTTATCGACGGAAAGTTTTCACTTATGATGAGAAAAAGATAAAATATATTTCATCTTCATTTTCAGTTTTGAGTTTTAGAAAGTGTGTGATCGGAAAATTGTAATATTTGTATTATAATAAGCCTTAGTACACTATATCGCGGTGCATAAGGTTATGAGTTCAATTTCCCCGGCCTTAAGACTCTGCTTTAAATACAGGATACAGGAATGTAAATTTTAAGGACCGGGGGAAAAACGCTAGCGATCGAGTTCAATTGCTGACAACAATTGACATAAAGGAATGCAAATTTAAAGGATTGGGAGAAAAAACGCTACCGATCAAGTTCACCAATTGACTAAATATACAAAGCCATTTAGGTTTGTTGCAATAAATAGTTTCTCTCCGCTACAGAGGAATTTATGGTTCGGAGTCCATATAAAAAATTTAGTAGGTCCTAAATTGCATTTTACCTGAGGGGAAAACTTCTAGAGGTAGGCCTAGGCCCACAATGGGCTAATGTGCTAAAGAAAAGAAAAAAGAGAAAAAAATGTTGAGAATGTAAAAGTCATCTTACATTATTATATTGTTGTACCACCTGTACCACATTCAATATATATATATATATATATATATATATATATATATATATATATATTTAGTAAATGAATATGAAAAGAAAAAATCAACCGAAATTTTTCGTATGATTACGAGATTTTTGTTGAAAAATGAAATAATCAACTAAAAGAAAACGAATAAATAAGAATATTATGTATATATAGGATGATCTTGGGCCACCATAAACAGACCATGATCGTATATATATATATATATATACTATAAATATATATTTCTTCTAAAGTTTTTTTTTTTTTTAAATTGATTTGTTTTCATGCCGCCATCCAGGAGTAATATATAAATTTAAGCAGAACGAATAAAATTTATTTTTTTAAGGTAAAAAAAATATACCATGTTCCCTTCAGTTTGCTTTGTTTTCATCCTTTTTATAGTGTATATATATATATATAAATATATATATATAGGTATCTATGTATATACACAACATAAATAAATTCATTTAATTTTCAGTTATTCCGGGAAATTTAATATACATATACATAAAATACAGTCAAACTTTGTCAAATCGAATCCAGAAAAACATTTCCCCCAAAAAAAAAAAAGATGAATTATAATTTTTAAAAATTAAACAAAATACAAACAAAAACGTTGGTCCTGAAAAATTGTGTTCAACAAAACTGACTATAATACATTATATATAACTTACAGGAATAAATTTCCGATCTAAAAGAAAAAGTTCGAGTTAAAGAAGTTTGACTGTATAAATAAAAGGTGAAAATTAACATTTAATATAAAGAAATAAAAAAGAATAAAAAATATTTCGTATATAACCATTAAGTTGTATATATATATGGTGTTTGGGCTAGGATTGAACTGGGTAGAAATTAACCGGTCATTGACCCAGTATTGCAACTCTTCAATTCCTGGTCAAATGCTTGATTTACATTTACCAGATTCTATACAAACCATAATTCAAAGATACCGATAGGCGATTATATACTTAAGTGGGCCATAGTTCTATACCACACATTTGGCGCGTTCGTAAACACCGGTTGTGGTGTGGTATCGGTCTTAAGAGAAATCACTTAATTTTGTAATTGCTTTCAGGAAGTAACATCTATAAGGTTAAAAGTTCGGTCAGAGTAACTTTTTTTTTGGGGCTAATATTGTTCCGAGAAATTTAAAAAAAAAAGAATATCAATAACAGCAGCAGAAGCATAAGCAACGAAAAATCCATTTAACCAAAAGTTAATTGGAATTGTGTCAGTGTCACATTTATTTCCCGGAGCAGATCCGTAAGAGTAGTAATATATACTAATTCTCTCTCATTATAGTACTCTCCCCCACCCCTATATAAATTTTCAAAATTTAGATCTTTTGAAAATATATATTATATATTATTTTTTTCATACTGAAAATTATTTGTTATTTTTTAAATCGTGACAAACAAAACTCTTTTAACTAAAGTTTAAAAAAAAATTATTCTTTAAAAACATAATAAAAAAGGAGAAAAAAAAAAACAACATATATATGTACTCGTACAATAAAAACAAATATAATATTAAAAAAATCAAACATATATTAATTTTTTTTTATGCTTGCAGCATATTTTTTTTTTACTATATATACTATATATATATATATATATATATATATATATATATAAAAATAATAACTCAATTTATAATTCTTGAACATAACACAAAAAAAAAAAAAAAAAATCAATCTTTTCCCTGCAGTTACAAAGATTTCAAAAAAAGAAGAAAAAAATTATGTTATTTATGTATCTTCTATATATATACATATATACATATATATATACACAGCAAAGATAGAAAGGATCGAGAAGATACAATAATTATGTCTGGTAATAATAAATATATTGTGTTAAATTAAGTATTATAAAAAAAAAAAATCTGTTTTTTTTTTTTTTTTTGTTTACCCAGGTAAGAAAAATTAAAAGAGAAAAACACGTGCATATACACAACAAAAATATATATATAAATATAATCTAATATAAACATACATAACCTTATAATGACTAAGGATTTGTGTGGTTAGGTGTGTGTGTGTAAAGTATAAGTGTACAATAAGTTTAATATTTGTTTCGATATTGTTACACTTTAATGATTCAAAAAAAAAAAAAAAACGAGAAATTTTTTTTTTTATCCTTTTTTGTTTTTTTTTTTTTGGAAAAATTTTTCTCCTCCCACTTTTTTCTTTTGTGTATGCACGTTTATACACGCGGATTCTTTGAAATATTTTCTGCTGAGTTCTGCTGACGGTTTTGTACACATTTGTGTGTGTGTGTGTGTGTGTGGATTTGTGTTTGTGGGTACTATAAAATGATTTTTTTTTTTTTTCTTATTTTATACTTTTATTTATTTATTTATTTATTATTATTATTATTTTTTTTTTTTAAAGTTACAAGTCAATTAACAAAAAATGTATAGGTACATATATATAGACAAGGATATGTAATTATGTTAAAAATCTTCATTTATATAATTATGTAATAATTTTCAGTTCGGCGTCTACAATAAAAAATAAAAATTTTTATTTTATTTTGGTTTAGATTTTTTTTTTTTTTTTTGTTATTTGCAAATTATTAATTATTACAAATCTAAAATTATTATAATTATCGTGATTTTTTCGTCAATTATTTGTTATGTCTGCCTACTACTTGCATATTTATGTATATATATTTTATATATATATTATGTTATATCTATTTTAGAACCATATTATATGGAGAGAGAGAGACAGAGAGTTGAATTTAAAGCCGATATAATGTACAATATTTATATCATTCTAAGAATTAAACACATTTTTCGCCCTTACAGATAATACCTACTTCTATTAATAATAGGTCTTCTTTTTTTGGGATAACAGCCCGATGTGAGCCTGGGCCTACCTCTCTACAGATTTTCCCTGACAGTCTGTTGCAATTTTAGAACCTACTAATTTTATATGGATTCCCGAACCATAAATTCCTCTGTAGCGGAGAAACTATTTATTGCAACAAACTAAACGGCTATCGTAGTGAGTCAAATTGTTGCCAGCAATTGGACTCGACCGCTATTATTATCCCCCCCCCCCAGTCTTTCAAATTTACATTCCTTTCATATATAGTACCTATATCATTTGCGGGATACTCATTTAAATCTGAGTCAACATAGAACGACATTCGATCCCTCGGCCAAGGGAATTAAACTCATGATGTGATGCACCGCGGCATGGTTTTGTCACCTCGGCCAAGAGAATTAAACTCATGATGTGATGCACCGCGGCATGGTATTGTCACCGCCGCTCCTATTATAATAGTACTTTGTATGAAAAATATTGCAGTACTACGAGAGTGAAATAAATACCATCCTTTATAATTCTATGAATATATTTCCCGCCCCCTGAAATTTATATTTAAAAAAATTTCTATTTCATAATTTAATTGCTTTTTTTTTTTTTGTATTTTTCATTTTTAGATAAATTTAATTATAATTATTTTTAATAATTTATTAATATACAAATATCCGGTGATAGTTTTTTTCAAACTATATATATGTATATATAAGGTATACAAAAAATAAATAAATTAAATTAAATTTTAAATTAAATTATTTACATTTACACAATTTTTTTTTTTTTTATTATGCCCACAATTTATTTTTTTTTTATTTTTTACGTGATTTGAATCTTTAAGAAACAATTTTTTTTTTTTTTATTTCGTTTTGTTTATTTCAAAACATTAAATCCATTTTGAACTTTAATAATGAAAAAAAAAAAAAAAAATTTATAACAAATTGGAGAAAAATATTATATTAATTTTTTATTTAATTATTAAATATTATTATTATTATTATTATTATTATTATTATTATAGATTTCCAGTATTTTTTGAGTTAAGATTTTTGATTTTATAAACTATAAATTTGTTAAAAAGAAGAAAAAATCTTTTACTTTTTCTAAAAATAAAAACAAATTTTTTTTTTAATGATTTCACAAAATTTTCTTTTGCAAAAAATCAAAAAAAAAAAAAAAAAAAAAAATCTTTTGACATAAAATTTTAAAAATATCTTTTTAAAAAAAAAATTTTTGTTGTTATTTTTTTTTGTTCCTTATTATAAAATTTTCTATTTCAGAAATTTACGGGTAGGATAAAAACAACACGAATATAAAAAACACATGTTTCACATATAATTATTGCAAAAGATTTTTTCGTAAGAAATTTTCCAAATTTAGAAATTAGGGAAATTATATGAAATAAACATTTTGTTAAAGGAAAAAGCCATATATCTAAATATATACGTACAATAAGCAATCATAAATATAGACATACATAATGTTTAAATTATCATATATATATAAAATTTTTCTAATTTGAAATTTTTTTTCAAGTGCTCTACCTCAGCACCACCATGCGTGATATTAATGAAACTTAGTAAACAGGTATCTGATATTCGACAAAATCTGTAAACCAAGTTTTATTGAGATCCCGCAAGCTGGAACTTAGATAGAGCCAAAAAAAAGCAATTTTACTTTCTGAATTTCAAGATGTATGTTAGCCTGGTATTTTGGTAAATAAATTAAATACTTTTTGGGTGTCACTAGTCGATAAAATTCATCCTGAGTATACTTAATTTTTTTTTTTTTTAAAAGAGGTAAATTTATATTCCGAATTCTGAGGTTTATGATTTCATGGTATTTTTGAAATGGCCAAAGTTTAATTTGATCTGGGAAAAGTTTTATTTAGACCCCGGAAATGCTATATATAAAATTTATATATTGGGAGGGTGTTGATGGTGCGCGGTATCAACAAGGAATTTTGTCTATTATAAGTATATTTTTTTTTTTTTATTGTTTTAATATTGAGATAAGAAAATTTTACTTCTTTTACAATATTGATGTGATCTATCATCTCTATACTATAAACAAAAAACCAATAAAAATAAAATAAATATAATTTTTTTTTTTATATTTTATTTAAAATTAATTACTTCATTCAAAAAAATTTAATTTAATCATTTTATTATTAAAATTAAATTTTAATTTAATCATTTATTATTATTTTTTTCATTTTGGTCGTGATCATATTTTAATTTTATTAATTATCTTATTGTATTATTTTTATTTTAAAATATATATAATAATAAATATTTTAATTTTAATAGTTATTCTTAAATATTAATTAAAATTTTTATCTATTATTTATTTTTTTAATATTATAATTTAACGCCAATCTCTTTTTGAGATTGAAAACATTATAACAAAAAAAAAAAAAAAAAAAAACACATTTAAAAAAAATGGTGATATTGATGTGTAAATATTTGAGGAGAATGTTGGGAAAATAGTGTCACATATAATATTGGTTCAAAAAGAAAGATCTTTAACCTTTAACTTTATGTAAATATTATTGAATGCTACCAAGTAAATTTTTCGGTGCGCAGAGACCTAGTTTCACAACTCGACAATTTGAAATATTCAAATCTTTGGTATTATGGCCCATTTGAAATGTGTTAAAATTCCATAAATTAATTGGTTATAAATCCACGAAGAAATTTTGTAATCAGCAAGGCCTAGAAGACCATGCACCCAAAAGGGAGTTTTCGGCAAAAAGAATGTTAGAGGCAGTGGATAGTTTTTCGCGAAAACTAGGTTGGCCATTTCAATGGAATAAAGTATCTTAAAAAATATAAATAAAATATTTTATTTTTTTTTTTTTTAAATATAATAAACAATTTCCAAAATATTTAATTTCCATTTTTCCTAAAAAGAAATGATTTTCTTTTCTAAATCAAATTTTTATTATAATAAGGAAAAACGATCCAATTTAATTTGGAAATTGACTTATTTTCAAGTGTTATTTTTGATTAATATGATTAATTATTAATTTTGTTTTTATATAGTTAAATATAGGCGAGTGTTCTTGCATTTAGCACCTTTTTGGCAAAGCTAAACTTCTCGCGTTCACTCCGACATCAACTTAAGTCAAATATACTTAAAAATAGAAAAAGTTTCAAAAATTTAAAGTTTTTTTCAATATCTAGTATTAATAGATTAGGGAATAATTTTAGGAACCCCCTTAAAAACTAAATTGGCAAAAATCTAAACCAGATTCAGATCTAGGACTACTTAGCTTTACTGCCCTCCATCATTCTAAATAATGAAATTGAATCTGAGGTCACATACCTTACAGACTCTTAAAAAGGAGCTTTTTTGAGTTGGCTTGTCCGTTAAAAAGGAAAGGAATAAAGGGAAACAACCCTGGATGAACTCTAGCATTAATTCTAATTCTAGACCTTAGAAAGGAGGCAATAAGGCTGTTCAACTAAAAATCATCTCTGCAAAAGAATCGTTGGAAATCTAACTCGAAAAAATTTCCCGGTTTGATTGAACAGTACGGAAGTATCAAATTATTGATATTGAAATGAAAAATGATGAATAATAAAATGAAAAACGACCGTGAAGAATATTTTTTTTTAAATATGAAATATCTATTTTATTAATTTTTTATATTCAAAATTATTAAAAAAAGAAAAAATTCCAAAATTTTATGTGTAGGTGTTTGTTTTTTTTTTTTTTTTTGAAAGATAGAAAGTGGGTGTAATGTATTTTCGCCTACAAAAAAAAAAGAGATTGGTTTTTTTGATATTTAAGATTTTTGTACTAAATACTTAATATTGAAATTTTTATTATTTTGTTAGACCTAGAGCGGATTCTAATCAACAACAAACAAAAATAAGCAGTATATGGGCTTATATTGTTAATAATGACATTTTTTACTTATAATAATAATTTTTTTTTCTAATTTTCTTAATCCCTTTTAATAATTATATTATTTATTATATTTATTATGAAAGTTTAATTAATTATTAAATTTTTTCATTCTCTTTTTTCCCCATCCGATTATTAATTATTATTGTGATTCTATTAAGTATTTCGTCCAGAATCAAAAAATTTATGATATTCATACAGTAAAATCCCGAATATCAAAAAATTCCAGAATGTCAATACAAAAACCAACAACCCGAAATTTTAAAATTCAGAATTCTGGGTTCTTCTGGTGGCATCAAAACTGATGCGAAAGCGTAAAACTGATGCGAAAGCATACCGCATCGACATCCAACTAGCATTAAACTTATAAAATTTAATAAGCTACCTCTGTTATTAAACATTTTTATTATCTATATAATTTGATTAAAAAAAAAAATTGAATTTGCATTTTCGTGGTGAGATGAAAATGTAAAATATAAATTTCAAAACTATAAAATAAAAATTATAGACGAAATACAAAAAAAAAAAAACGAAAAAAATGTGTTAGAAAAAAAAAACCATAGTAAAAAAAAAAAAAAATCTCATGCGTTAAAAATGTGTATCTTAAAGATATTTTTTACTAAATCATTTTTTGTTGTTGTTTTTGTTTGTGTATTATTCAGGTGTGAAACAAGTTAGATTTTTTTTTTTATTTCTCTTTTATTATTTTTCTAAATTTCTTAATTTTAGTTTTTGACTTTTATTATTATTACATCTTCTTTATTAATTATAATTTTTTTTTATATCTTTTTTTGTTGTTATGTTTTTGTTTAAAATATTTTTATTTTAATTTTTTATTATATCCTATATTTCGTTATGGAATTTTTTTTTTTTTGATAAATAATTTTCCCAATTTTATGAACCTTTTTTTTTGTTTGGTTATTTTAAATAAATTATTTTCACCAAATTTCTCATATGTATATAGTTTTTCATTCATATTTTATTTAGTTACATCCAAATCTGTCATTTGTTATATATATATATATACAAATGGTGTGTTTGTTAGGAGGGGGTGGGGGTAGCTAGTGCTGAGTGGTGAAGGAAGTTAATGGATTATAAGTGAATAAGATACAAGTGCCGGAGATAGTATCATTTCAATTTTGGTCTCACTGTAGTCTCTGAGCTTTAATGCATTTTGACGGATGTAAGGATATCTATATAAACATACAAGTCAAGTCGTATAGCGAAATATAGCGAATGTGTGTTAATGTTTCGGTTAAGTTGTATACAAAAGCCCAATATAACCATTTTTGATATAGTAAAACATTGTTATCTGATTCCATGGATTTTGATTTTTGAGCCAGCTAAGTGGTTTTTTTTTCAAAGAACCAGGACAGAACGAAGCATATTCTGTGTCTGGCACTTGTCAGATGAAGATTGGCATACACCAGGGCAATAACTCTTCAACAAAACTAGAAGATGTTTCAAAACCCGACACAGAAATGTTCTTACAATTCGCGGAATGCAAAAATTTGTAATTCTCGAAAACAGCTCGTCTAACCGCCCCCCAATAACCGTGTACCTTCACGGGAATAAGAAACATCCACAGAGTAGTGGTATCGTTAAAGACCTACTATTCGGTCTATGCAAGGCTAGTGGTATCGTTAAAGACCTACTATTCGGTCTATGCAAGGCTCTAGTCGCCACTTATAACCTAACCTAACCTAAATGGCTTTTTAGTAAAAGAACAATGATTGTTGTCAGCTTATTATAGTTATATCTATCTATTTGTCTGATAAAGAATAAAATAAGATTTATATTACATAGTTAGAGACAGAAAACCAAAAAAGAATAAGGGACCCTTTCGAACCTAACAAAAGGAAGATAGCAGAAAACGATAAGAATGAAGTAGTTGAAACATCCAAGGTTAAAGAATATTATTAGGAACAGTAAGGGAAGTTTTCATGTTGTTGCTACAATGTGAGAAATTTGGTAAGTCACCCAGACACCACATAGGCACATAGGCCTACAGTAGACCTATTGTAATGGTTGTACAATTTTAAATTGCAAGTACGTTAAATAATTGCAAATGTGCGGGAGCTCCTAAAAACGGCGTACATTTGCAATTATTTCATTCAACCTAACAAAATAGTTGCATGAAATAATTACAAATACGCGGTAGCTCTTAAGATCATCGTTCTTGTTTTGTAGACGACTTTGTAGATAATAATTTGGACCATGAAACAAATTATAAAACTATTTTTCCAAAAAAATTTATAATACATTTTTTGAATTAAAAAAAAAATATAGTAATAAATTTTGCTTACGCTAATGGAATATAAGTTGGCAGTGTATACGCATCCATTTTTTTAATTATTATTATTTTTTAATATAATTTTATTATTTTTATTTATTATATTTATTTTCTTGTTTAATTATTTTTTCTTTTTTTTTTTTTCTTATATATATATTTAATATAAAAAAAGAAATTTCACTTTACCGACGGCATAATTTCATTTAAAGCATTTTATTTATTACTATTTATTTATGTTAAATAAACGAAATATATATTTTTTTTTTTAATCCTTTTTTGTTAATATATTTTCGGTTGTTGTTGTTTCACATTATGCGTTTTCATTTGTCCTTTTTATATAAATAATCCTGTTTAGAAATATATTTTGGGGAGTTATGTGATTTTGTTGTAATAATTATTTTTAAATTTTAATATGTAATTTTTTTTTTTTTAAATAATTTTTTTGTAATTTTCTTTTTTTACATTTTTTTTTTATGTTAAAACTTGAAACTTAAAAAATTGTAGTTTTTTCTTTAAAATATTTTTTTATTTAAGAGTTTTTTTTTTTTTTTTTAATTTCAATTTAAGATCTTTTTTTATGATATTTACTTTTTGTAATTTTTATGTTGCGATTTTTTTTTTTTTAATAAAAAAAAATATTAATAATTTTTTCAATGCACAAAAAACTATAAAAAAAAAAACAAACAATTTTTTATTTTTATTTTTTAAATAACAAAAAACAAAAAAAAAAAAAAAACAACGAGAAATAAAACAAATGAAATAAAAATAAAAATAAAAAAAAACGAAAAATCTCTTGGAGACACTAAATAGTTGAAACGATCATGACGTACTGAGAGTATATTTTCATAAATAATATAAAGACGATGACAGATAATATATATATATATATATATATATATATATAACATTCTCAAAACTAACCTAACCATGCTGCTAGCTGGGAGATGGTTGGTGTTGAGAATAATACCAACAACATCAGCAGGAGCACATGAAGAGATAAAAAAAAAAAAAATTCTGTGTATTGCTCAGTTTTGCTTTAATAGTGTAATATAAAACACAGAAATCAACAACAACAACAATAATAATAATAATAATAAAAACAACAACAACAGCCACCACCATCACAACAATAACAACCAGCCAACAACAATAAGTACCGCATCCGCCCCGACATTCATATATATATATATGCCTATAACAAACAAATATAATAATAATAAAACAAGAAAAAAAAATAATTTTAAATGATCTGCCATCTTTTTTTTTTTTTCTTTTTTGAACTAAAGAACTCTTTTTGTTTATATATTTTTTATTTTTTTTTTTATCACATTCCATCTATGTATATCGGTGTTCGTTTGTGTGTGTGTGTGTGTGTGTATTTATTTGATTTTTATGTGGGTACAAAAATTATTATAAAACGTGATGGTAGTAGTACATAGTTGTGAAAAAGGAAATTTTATCCAACTATGTGTCTTTGGATAGTTTTGTTATTATATATGAAGCATACTTCAGTCAACAGATAAATTATATGTATATTATGCTTTTGGGGGTGGATATGATGGTTCAATTAAACGCTGAATACAAAATTATATATACTTCTTCTTTTGTCATTTGGCTCAACATCCTGATGTGGGCCTAGACTTCCTCTTTAGAGGTTTTTTTTATTTATTATTGCAATGGAATTATACTAATGCGGATTCCGAACTATAAAATTCTTCAACTATTTGTGGAACCATAAACTATTTATTGCTATTTAGTTTTTTGAAGTGAGTCCTTTTTCTTCAGTCTTAAATTGTACATTGCTGTATATTTTATTACCGGTACTCATTTAAAGCTGTTGACTCAGCTTAGAACGACATTCGATCACTCGGCCCGGAATTGAACTACAACGAATGCTACACTTATACACTAAGCCACCGCCGCTCTATATAGGATTATTGAGACAACAAGAAAAAGAATAAGAAGTTTGATTGAATTTTGGACAAATATAATCAGTTAAATAGAGGAATTATAAGAAGACATTCACTAGAATGGTAATAAATATTCCAGAAATTTCGTGAGAAAAGTTTCATCCCAAAATGAACTTTAAGCATTATATAGCTAAAAAAAATATATCTTTATAATATTTTGTGGGCTATATCTTGAAAAGGGTTAGAAGAAATGAAGAAGAAGAATAGAATATGCAGATATAGTACTTGTGTAGCTAGAAATATTAAAATGTAAATTGACTATCTTACATATTTTGAAGAGTAGTAATAAATGAACTATGATGAATGAAAAGATATAATATGCAAAGAAGGATAGTTATACTTTTCATACAAAAATTGCAACTGTATTGGCTAAAATAAACGTGACTCTAAATATCAGTTAGATGCATAATAAAATATTAAAAAGATATCAATAAACTTGCCCATTTTTATACAATAATTGGATCCTTATTACATTACCCTTAACGTTTATGGAATCTGTGATAATCTCCCAGAATTCAGAAACAAATACTAAAGGCATGTACAGAAACAAATACTAAAGGCATCTCTCTGGATGGAGGATATCTGACAACTATCAGTGTCACTACGATCCTTATACCACCTATCAAGACAGTGAGATTACAAATCTTTTTACTATATCATACTTAATAGACAGTTGATTTGTTGCTCAATCTGACTCCAAATAAACAATAATGATTTGTTTTTAATATTTCCTAATTACACATTAGATCTGATGCCTAGAATCCGGCAGCTCTGTCTGGAATCCATTGTCCCAAATATCCCAAATAAGCCCTAATTGTTCTTTTATCGCATCTTAATATCCAAAATCTATAAATTCATCCTTTTTGCAAAATATAGTATTCATCTTTTTATTTACCAAAAAATAGGAATACCATAATTCGATATTGCAAATTGTACATGTAGGTAATATTGTATAAGAAATTCAGTTATATCTATATATAAAATCCATATTATTCATTTAATGTATATATTTTCTTCATTCCTTTTGTTAAATATTGATTTACTTAAAACATCATTTTACGACTTGGTGCACATTCTCCTAATTAACCGACGATATTATTATATAAAGATGTTAACTCACACTAAATATTATATGTATATATATATATATGTATATATTTATACATATATGTATAATGAAATAAAAATGTTTAATCAAAAATTAAAGATCAATTCAGAATTCCTACAGTAAAAAAGTAGTAAAAGAGAAAGATCATGAAACAGATACAGACATACATATCTATATATAGAAGGATTTTATACAGAGCATTATATTACAATGTATCGGATATATATATACATATATATATACATATATATCTTATTATGTTATACATATTCTTATTTTTCTCTGAAATCTTTTTCAAACAAAAAAAAAAAAAAAAACTAAATGAACCGAAGAACACACTAACCAGCAGCATTTAAATAACATAGCACACACAAAAACCCAACAGGCATAATTTAAAAAACCAATATTTTAAGTTTTTATAGATATACATACATATATATATAAATAAGTAAATTTATGTTGAAAACGATCAGCGCGCAACAATAAAGACAGAGAACCACAAATTTAAACAGCACAAAATTCCATGACACGAACATAACATATAAATTAAGAAATTATATGAATAAGAGAAAAAAAAAATGTTTTCGAGATTTTTAAGAATTCTTTTTTTTTTTCTTATTTATAATTTAATTAACCATGAACCAAAACTGTGATGACAAGAATTAAATCAGCAACAGAAAAAAAAAATTCTGCTAGATAATTTGTAGATATGTTGAGATTATGAACGACGGGGACATGGGGGGGGGGGGGGGGCGGAAATGGTATGTGAAATGAAATGATTGAAGCTGTGCGTATTCGCTCAGCTGAGGTATAGGAATATGTATGCCCATTGTACGGGGCACCTCTTCACAACCATAGCTATAGGCTATTGACGTGGTCCGGTAATATGCCTAAACGAGTAGATACATATATTATCTAACATATCCAGTTGGTTCGTAAAAATGAACAGTGTTGAGTTGTATTACCACTGGATTGGTAATTATGCACATAATTTTTTGTGATGTGTGCATTGTTTTGAAACTGCTATAAGGTTGACATTGAGTTTTGTATATATGAATATGTTTTTTTTTGGGTTATTTTGGATAGAATTTTATTTATTTTATTTTGTGAAAAAAAAATTTATAAATACATATATAAAAATAAAATTGTTGATCCCGTCTCTGGTGTACTTGTTGTTTTTGGGCTTTTTTTAACGTCTTATTTTTGGAATATTAGTGTGTTCACAATTTTTTTTTTTTTTTTTCTTCTTTACACTGACGTTTCTATCGAAGAGCACAGAGTTAAATTTAAGATTGTGATGGCTCTATACAAAAAAAATATTCAACTGGAAATACAAAAACAACAAAAATGTACATTCATATAATATAGTAACTAATAAATCGGGGCAACATGAGCATGCTGTTTTTTTTTTTTGTTTGTTTGTTGGTCTTGTGTTATATTTTAATCCTGTATGCTGAATGAAATTCAGCATAATAATTTTTTTTTTTATGTTACATAGATATATTTGTGCTAGTTGCACTTTATTTATTTGTATTTAAATTCTAAGAATTTTTTAACCTGCTCATCATTATAATAATGTTTTATAATACTCTTCTATGATAATGATAATTCTTGAAAATATACTTTGTTTTTAGGGCTTGTTTAAAAAAAAAAAAAAGAATCCCTTTAAGTTAACACTTTTCTCTCTGTCTGTCTGTTCGTCCGTCTGTCTTACCGATGTAAACAATAAGAAGCATTTATTTATAGCATACTCTCTAAACGTATATACACGCAAATGTTATCATTGACTATATTAATACTATTCGTTGGAAAGTATTAGTTTAGATTTATGTCACTAGAGGTGCTGAAATTCAAAATATATTGAATTTTAATCTTTACAATGTAATGTTGAATAGTAAATTGACCCCGAAAATTATAGCAGACCCTCGTTATCTTTTTCTATTTATATGTTTTATTTAGGTTCATGGACTAATTCAATTTTTAAATTAATTTTTTTTTTGGTTTTTTTTTGTTTTTAGATTAACTTATTTTATTAATTTTTTTTTTAAATCGCTTATGGTAATTTGGTAATGTATTTCTGTCCGTCCGTCCGTCATTTCGTCCGATGTAATAAGTTATTTAGCATACAAAATGTATACACTAAAGTTTATGATGGGACCATTTAGTTTAGAATGCTTGAAGTACTGAAAGAAATTACAAAAAAAAAAAAAAAATATACGTCCAATAGACGGCGCTATTATCATTTTACCGAAAACATATTTTTTCAGCCTTATAAAATATGTTATTTTTTTGTATATTAAATGTGATCAATAAAAAATCCCATAATTATAAAACTAATGTATACAGTACATAAGTGCCCGGCATTTTTTTTGGTTATTGGTTTTGTAATCTCAATTTAATTTAATTTAATTTAATTTTTTTTTTTTTTTTTTGCAAAATCAAATCATTTATGAACTTTACTCGATTTTCTATTGATTAATGATTGTTGTTGGACTTTTAATTAAATTTTTTTTTATGACATTTTTAAACTTTCGTATATAATATAATTTTTGTATTTTGCATATTTATAGTCATTAAAATTCTAAGAAAAATTAAATATTTATTTATTATCAATTATAATAATTTTTATTTTATTTTTTATTTCTTTTTTTAAATAAAAACAAAAAAAAAAAAAAAAATAATTAAGATAAAATTTTATGTAAATTAATAAAGTGGAACGAAAATATTAAAAAAAAACAAAAAAAAAGTTTCCGAAATAAATAAATTAACATCTCGAAGGAAATATTTTATTATGCAATTTTTTTATTTTTTTTTTTGTATATGTTCTTTAATTTCTAAATTAAATTGTATTTCTTTTTTTATTGATATTATGGAATGGAACTTGTTTCATTTTTTTTAGTTATATATTTAATTTTTTCGAATGTTTACTGTAACGAAAAAAAAACCTTCTACCTGTTTTTCTTCACCTTCAATTAATAAAAATAAGAAGTGGTTTTTGTTTGTCATTTCTGGCAACAAAAAAAAAAAAAAAAAAAAATGTTTTCTTTGGTAAAATTATTCTTACCAGGATCATAAAATGAAATGAACCCAGACATATAACTACACAAAAAAAAAAAAGCATATCCCAAAATCATAAAGAAAAAGAAAATTAAGTCTTTATAAAAAATAATTGTTTTTTTTTTTTTTTTTTGTACAAAATTAAGTTATAACGATTTTTTTTTTTTTTTTAATTTCAGTTTAAAAATGGTCCAACAACTTTGGAAGTTTATTCACATTTTATTGAGTTTAAAACGCAATTTATATCCAGAATCAATTTTACTTGCACTCACAATTTTTGCGCAAAATATGAATTTTCCATTTTTGAACAACAACAAAATTATCCAAACAAAATTAAATATCTTCTCATTTATCTAAGTTATAGCAAAAGGAAACAGGTAATATATACATATAATAATAAAAATAAATATGTTTTTTTTTTTTTAATTTTGAAAATCTACCGATTAATCCCTAAATTCAATAAAAAATCACAAATTTGATAAAACAAAATTCTGTTATGGTAAAAATTCGTATATACATTCTGACTAATTTTCTCAAATTTGACGTAATAAAATACCAGAATAACATAAGATTCAGAAATGTGTAAGATGATCCTGCACATCTACTACAAGGCCTACATTCGCCCTAAGCTCGAGTATAATTCTCATATCTGGGCAGGTTTATCGTTAACTGCGCTGCTATGTCTTGATAGAATACAGAAATGGGCTATCAGATTGACAGACGTAATGTGATCCTTATTCTATCGATATATGGTTGGTAAGAACGAATGTTCGGATGAAATCAAAAACATCATTGCCACCGAAAAAAGTCAATCTCATCAATTCTATATATTTAACTTTTCCATCGTGTCGGACATCAAGATTAAGGAATGCCTTTTACCACGTACTTTAAGACTATGGAACCTACTGCCGTCAAATATATTTCCACCTGAATATGACTTGCAGTTATTTTAAAGGAGGTTGTTAACTCTTACCTCCTTTCGAACCCTAAATATCCTTCTAAACCCCTTCTTCCCCTCAACTTCCAAAGCCTAAGCAGTGCTAATACTAGTACTATGTATGAAGGGTCGGCCCCTACGGTCGGGCTTTAAATTAAAAAAAAAAACATTAGTCAGAACCGAAACATTAAACTATAACAAGTTTTAGTAACCATATACCGACAGGAGATAGCAAAACGGCCCCGTACGATGAGGCTTGTGTGTGTAATTATAATGTATCTTCCTCTTGATTAGATAATTAAAATCTCTGCCAATGAATCTGGTATTTTTGATCTTGCAAATTAGGTTTTTGGAAATTTTTACTTTTAACACCACAAATTAAGTGATTTGAAAATTGGTAAAGTGATTTGATTTTTTTTTTTATTTCTCAATATTTTTATTATATCTACATTAATAAAATATTCACAAAAATTCCTAGGACATTAACACAAAAACGAGAAAATAATAATAATAATAAAAAAAAAAAGAAATCTCTGAAAAGGTTCAAAAATTTTTCCTGCCGTGCCGGTCAATTTGACAAAGATAACATTTATATATGTATACATACATATATAATATATATGATATTCATCCATACTGAGTTCTTGAAAAAATGCAGAGGTTTTTTAGATGAACAAATGAATTGACAGCAAAAGCTAAAAATTATATCGCACCCTACAGCGATTATTATTATTTTTTTTTCTTTCTTTATCCTTTTTTTTTTTTACTTTTCTCTATATCATCGAAGCGCTGAGTATATATATATATATATATTAGACCATTAGGGGTCCATAAAAAATGTCTGTATAACAAAAACAAACAAAAATGTCCTATTCTGGTAAATTATAACGTAACAGAAATATATATATATATATATATATATATGAACATGTTAGCTGTGAAATTAAGCATTTTATGAAATTCCTAGACATTCTATTTAATCAAAATTAACTTAGAACGACATTCGATGTATTGGTCTAGATTTGGTAACTCCTATATCGTTGTCGTCGTTCTATGTCTCGGTCGGGAATTTGTAAATTTTTAAATTCTCCCGATCGAGGCATATCAATATGACTTCAAGTCCCAACCGACCGAGGCATATAGAACGACAAAGAAGTGATTTTCAATTCCCGACTTAGGCATCGAATGCCACTTTAAAAATGAATATACCAATTATAAAAAATTACCAGCCATGTAAATTTTAAGGCTGGGAAAATATACTAGAGAATTTGCTGGCCACAATTCGGACTCACTATATAAAAAAGCCATATTAAAGCCTGTTCCTATAGTTGCTTCGCTACAGAGACGAATTGGATAGTTCAAAATTTTTCATATAGAAATTAATTATTTATATAGATCCTAAATTCCAAATAGGATTTTTGGAGAAAACCTCTTAAGATGTATTATGTAGTCCCCGTAGACACACATCGGTCTCTGTTTGTTGTGACCAAATAGAAGAATCTCATATATTCATCCGTGTTTAGTAATTTGGAAGTAAATCATAAATTAATCCTAGACAAAACAAAAAAAGGATTTAGATTTTATATAAAAAATGCGAGAGGAGGGATGCGATGGTTTAGAAAAAAAAAAATTATATATATATAATATTTTAATTAAGTGTTGGTATAACTCAGGTGGCACCCCATTTATAATTATTTTAATATTGAAATGTATAAAAGTATAAAAACCATATAAGAAAAAAAATATTCTTGTAAATTTTTTTAACTTTTATTATAAATAAATTTTGAAAAGAATTTCTTTATTATAATACATAAATAAAAGATTTATGTATATATAGATATAGCATATATAGATAATACTTACAATCATTATAAATGAAGTCCGACAAATAAAATATATATATACATATATATATATATATATATATATATGTACATATATATATGTATATAATAATAATAATATCAGGTATATATATATATATATATTATATATATATATATATATATAAATTAAGATATCTTTTCAACATTTAACCAGAAAAGTAAAGTAAAAAAAAAAAACAAGAAAATCTTTTTTTTTTTTCTTAAATTGAGTTGTATCTTAATTTCGGTTTGTTGTTCTTTACTCTTTTTTTGTTTTTGTTATTTGTTTTTTGTTAGTATCAAAAAAAAAAAAAAAAAAAAAAAACTATTTTTTATTAGTATATCAAGAAGAAAAAAAAAAACAAATGAAGTAGAAAAGACCATGACGTGTATTTGTGGTCCAATATTATTACATCAGCAATTCAATTTTTCTTCTTATTCTTTGAGATTATTAATGTTTCATGTTTCATGGTTTTTTTTTTTTTTTTGTTAATATATTTTTTTTTTTAGGCAATTTTTAGTTTTTATTATTTTTCTTAGTATATAAAATATTAGCCACAAATTTTGCATTTTCTAAAGGGCGTCATCTAATTATGATACGAGTCTTATAATGTATACTATATAGAAGGGTGTTATTTTCAACAAGGTGAAATGCGGGGGGTTTTTCTTTTTGTTTTAAATTTAATTTTTCAGTTATTTTTAATACATTATTTGTTGGGATCCAAGCAGAAGGCAAATTTGTTTTTTTTTTATAGCATTTTTGTGTTTCCGCAATATTTAAAATAATTTGTTTGGAAAGAATTTTTTTTTTTTTTTTATTAACCATAACCTAATAATGGGTAATCTAATTTGAAGTTAAATTTAGAACGACATTAAATGTCATCAGAGTTGGTTAGTGAAACTATAATATGATATTGACCTGATATGCAGCATAGCATATACTATAAATAACATACTGGACTATTTAAATATTTTCCAAAATTGGCGGGACTAAATATGTAATTGGAATCAATGCGACAATTTAAGAGGACGATTCTTTTAAGAGTTTTGTTTTTTTATATATTATCTAACAGGGGTGGAGAAACTTATTATTTTGGCCACACTCTTTTCCCCAGATTGGCAAGATTCTCGTTATTAAGTATTATTTATTGATTATTTTTCAAAATTTGAAATATATACTTAAAATTTGCTATTTCAAAGTAATAAAAAAAAAAAAAACAAACAAATTTACATTAACAATTGTTTTTAAAATCAAATTCTTATTATATCATAATTTTTTTAAATGATTTGCGCAGCTGCTGAAAGATTTTATTTATTTTATTTTTTTTTTTTTGTGAACCATTATAATTATAATATATATTTTTAATGCCTTCTTTCCTTCTTTATAATTTTCCATTATTTCCATTACACTGTGTACAATATACGAAATAACCATAAATAAATAATTTGATATTTATTTTCTTATACAACAAAGTTTGAAGGAAAAAATTTGCTAAGCGCGCTACTCGAATTTAGCAAAAAAATTTTTTTTTTTTTTTTTTTTTTGTTATTATTATTTGTGGTTCATTTATTATTATTATTATTAAGTCCAGCCGTGATTACTTACTTATATTACAACAATATATATACATATATATATATATATATACAGAAAAAAAAAGTAAAACAAAAACCAAATAAGAAAATACAAAAAAAAAAAAAAAATGGTTTTTAATTACAAAACTTCCAATTAAAATGATAAAAGTGTATTGTATACCACCATAGTTTCTCGCTAAATATATAATTTATATATTTATACTTAATCTAATTATATATATATATATTTTTTTTTAACATTGTATAATATATTTTTGATGGTAATTTTTTTTTTAATATTGCAATGTGCTGGATCCTTTTTTTATGGTAATTTGATAAAAAAAATTATTTAATAATTATAAAAATTCTGTCTTGGTAAAAATTCGTGTTTTAGGTTTTTTGCGTACGAAATTTCAAAAAAAAAAAAAAATGTTTTAGATTTTTCGGAATTCCGTACGCCATTTTGTAACTCCGTTCGAAAAAATACGGTACACAAAATGCTCTGATTTATACTTTCTGCAATTCTGAGATTTATGATATTGTCTGTTATTTTCA
This sequence comes from Empis stercorea, assembly GCA_949752835.1. Classification (NCBI taxonomy): domain Eukaryota; kingdom Metazoa; phylum Arthropoda; class Insecta; order Diptera; family Empididae; genus Empis; species Empis stercorea. The sequence continues at coordinate 249,252 of OX457090.1, forward strand.
AGAAATTGAAACATTTTGTATTCCTTGGTGCGCCATTTTTTTTTTTTTTATAAGATAGATATAAAATATACATAAATATGTAGTTAAATTTTTCAGATTCTTATTTTGTTTGTAAATCTAAAATATTTAAGAGATATTTTACCAACAAACCCCTTTCATTTAATAATAATATAATTTTAATAATTGTTTTTTTGAGGAAATATTTTTGTTGTTGTTGTAGTTGTATATAGTACCTTATTTAGCATTTCAATATTATTATTATTATTATTATTAATTTGAAATATTTATATATAGTATGTTGTATATTTATGATTTTGTAAGTTTTATGTGTCAGCATTAATTTATGTAATTTGATGTATTGTTTTTGTTTTTTTATTTATTATTGTTTAGTTTTTAATTTTTTTGTTTTTTACATGGCTACGAATAAAAACCTAATAAAAAATAAACTTTGTAAGCATAATAATAATAATAATAATAATAAAAAATAAAAATAAATGAACAAAATTATTATTATTATTATTAACCCTTTGGCCTCATTTGACGTATCAGAATGTCATGCATTATTTTGGGCAAAATCGATTATGACGTTCTGGTACGTCATTGAAACTGAAACAATATTTAAATAAAGTTATCCCAATATCATATACATATATATATATATATATATATTCATGAAATAAATGAATTCTTGCATAAATCTACTGCTATTACAAATTACTCTATTCTCTAAAAAAAATTTTCGTATTTTATGAATGAGTTTCGCATTTGAATACGAGAATATATAGTTTTCGTATATGAGTTTCTAAATAATTAAATGTGTTCTAAATGCAAAAAAAAATATTCAAATAAATGTGAGACCAAAAAGGGTTAATAATACAATGTATTATATCAGACGCGTTTGAATGGTTCGAAAAAAGTATATCGAAGAAAAAACAAAAAAAATAAAAAAATAAAAAATTCAATATAGTTGCACGACAATTAGTTTTTTTTTTTTTTTGGGAAAAGTTAATATGTGCATAGGCCTCTGCGTTTTTTTTTTGGTCCATAATACATATATATATATATATATATATATCTTTCATATAGAAATTTTAACAAATATTTATCTCTACTAAACTTTATAATATAATATGATAAAACTTCTCCTTTCTTGTTTTTCTGTTCTGTTCCTTCACCGTATTACAAAAAAATAATAATAATAATATTATAAATATTTACAAATTTAATATTTGTATATTGTTGTAAAATTATTTTTTTAAGGAACAGAGTTACGCTTATTTAAATATATATATATATATATATAGGTAAAATGTAAATATTATATTTCATATATCATATAGTATTTTATTTAGCACCTTTAAAATACCATGAATCTTATACAAATATGTTGATTTCATATACCAGAAAATTTCATTATTTGATTATACAAATTATATATATAAAAGCACAACCATAAATATTTTATGCTCAAATATAAAGTCACACAAACATAATGCGTGCTTGAACCTTTAATATTATATATATATATATATATATATATATATGTATATATATTTAGCTACTTATGTAAATATATATAAATTTTGTTGTTTTTATGTTTTTCGATTAGTTATGTATATATATATTGTATATAATAAATAAGGGAATCCCCAGGAAAATATACGCATATAACATAGAATATCTAAAATAAAATAAAAGAATGTAAATAGAAATTTGTTGCGAATTATATATATATATTTTTAATATAAATTTTAAATAAAAACTAACTGGGTCATTACATAATATGTAGTATATTAGGTGGGGATCCGAAATCCTTGCACTTGATAAATATATATACATATACAATATTCTTTTTAGGCAAAATTTCAAAAGATTTCCATATATACGTATACCATATATGATATTAGATTATCCTGTAAAATATATAGCAGAAAGGAATAAATTTAATCCGAGGATATCCGAAAAAAAAAAATCATCGTCAAAATATTCTAAAGAAAATTAAAATAAAAATAAAAATTATTATATTTTATTATTTTCTATAATAATATAAATAATTATTTATACATTCGAACATTACACATAAATATCAGAAAACATAAACAAAACTATTTAATCCTTTTTGTTTTTTTTTTTTAATCTTTATATTAGGCTCCACCTTTGAATTTGAATTTTTTTTTTTATATCGTAAAACTGTTTGGGATTATTTTAGACACACCTCTTATCTTATATAGTGGAAATAAAGGTGTTATTTGTTTTAGTTTGTTTGGTCGTTTGGTGTGTGTGTGTGTGTGTGTATGGTATCCAAGGGGGGTTGGTCTTTTTTTTTTTAAAAAAAAAATTTAAACAAAATTAAATACGTTAAAAATAATAAAATTAATTTTTTTTTTTAATATTATAATTAAATTAAAACTAAAATGTTATAATTTAAATGTCATATTTAATTGTAAAATATTAAAATATTTCAAAATTTAATATTCGATTGTATAAAACAAAAAAAAAAAAAAAATCAGGAAAAAAAAATCGTGCAGTTAAGTTTAGCTATGCAGTAGTTGAATAATCATCGAACTCTTTTTAATTAATTGGGGAAAAAATATTTTAATAAAAAAAACAATAAACAAACCAAATAAAAAAATTGTTCAATCTTTTTATTTAAATATTTAATAAATTAATGTTTAAATTACAATTAAGTGTATGTAGTATAATGATATATTAAATTATCATTACATATACTTATACATTATCCAGAAATAGACAGACAGAGAGATAGACAAAACAGAAAAATCTGTTAACACAAAACATTTATATTATATTTTCAATCAAATATAGCTCCTAAAATACTCTCCAAAACACAATACAATGAAATTTAAAATATATAATAAAAAAAAAACAGGTTTTCATCAAATTAAACAGGTTTTCAAACAAATTTTCATATTCATTTTATAATAATATTTATAATTATATCAAAATGACTAATTTTAGGCGCTCACATGAATTATATTCTTCTCTATATATATAAAAACGAAATAAACAAAAAAAAAATGTATCGACGAAGAATAGTAGTTTGGAAACATTGGACGAACGGATAGAACTGACACAGAAAAGCGTTCAATTCATATAATGGTTTTTTTTTTTTTTTTCAAATGCCATATTTTTTTGTAGATAGCCATATCGATGCCTTCCCGCAAGAATGTATTAAGCGACATTTAATATTTTTGTCGTGTGATACAAAATCTCAGGCGATAGAATGATTTTATAGATCCCATATTGACACATAAATACATATTTATTTTGTACATTTCTTTGTTTATATAGTTAGGACAGATATATCGATCGATATTGTCATATGGATCTTTAAAATCATTCTATCGCCTGAGATTTTGTTTCAACCGACAAAAATATTAAATGTCGCTTAATACATTCTTGCGGGAAGGCATCGATATATATATAATGCTTACAATATGCATATAAAAAGTTGAATTTAAAATAATTAATTAAATTGCATAATTTTACACGGAACCAAAAACAGAAAAAAAAAAAAAAACAATGAAAAAGTGTCGTTTAATTTTTTATATTTATACACCCTTGAAAATTTTTAATTTTTATTTTTTTTTTTTACTATTTTAGCATTTCTTTCTTTTTTTGTTTCTTTTTTTTTTGCTGCAATATTCAAAATAATAAAATAATAAGAAACATTATTTTCTATAAATAAATTTTAGTTGAATAATATAAATGAAACTAATCAGAGCTTCTAACAGAAATTACATTATTAATAAATAATTTTATATAAAAGAAAAATAATTAATATAATGATAAATTTTCAATATACTTTAATAATTTTAATAAATTTCATAAATATAATTTATTGTCAATATAATAATCATTTTATACATTATGATGATTTTGAATCATTTAAAGTAAATTAATGATGATAATAAATTTTTATTTAATTTTTATTTAATTTTTTTGCATAATTTTAGGATTATATTATATAATTTATATAAAAAATTATAATGTATATATTTTATTTATATTTAAAAAAAAAAATAGGTTGGTATGGGACGTAACTATTCACATAATTATGAGGAAGAAAGAAGTCGTCAGGCATATATTGATAATTTAAATATAATACGTAAACATAATGAATTATATAATAATGGTAAAACTTCATTTCGTTTAAGGACAAATATAATGGCTGATTTGGTATAAATTCTTATAATATTATAATTATAAATTAAATAATATAATAATGTATTTATAATTGTTGCGTTTCGGTTTTTGTTTCGTTATATACATATACAGGATCAAGAAACATTTTTAGCAAAATATGTAAAATTAATGAATAGTAAACGTTATCAACATTCAGATCCACAATATGAAATGGTTGGTACATCAAATTTAAATCCAAATATACCAGATGAATTAGATTGGCGTGATAAAGGATTTATTACAAGACCCGATAATCAAGGTAAATGTGGATCATGTTATGCATTTAGTATTGCACAAAGTATAGAAGGACAAATATTTAAAAGAACTGGCAAAATTTTACAATTAAGGTACGTAATATATTTTTTTAATATTATGAAATAAAATCAATTATAAATTATATTAATAATTAATTTAATTAAAATAAAATAATAATTGTTTTTTTTTTCTTTTTTTTTTTTGTTAGTGAACAACAAATAATTGATTGTAGTATACAAAATGGTAATAAAGGTTGTACTGGTGGTTCATTGCGTAATACATTACGTTATTTAGAAGAAACTGGTGGTTTAATGAGACGAAAAGATTATGGGTATAAAGAAAAACAAGAATATTGTCAATTTATAAATGTATTATCTGTTGTAAATGTAACATCATGGTCTATATTACCATCAAAAGATGAATATGCAATGAAATTAGCTGTAGCATTAGTTGGTCCAATTGCTGTATCAATAAATGCAAAACCAACAACATTTCAATTATATAGTGATGGTATATATGATGATAATTTATGTACAGATGATACTGTTAATCATGCTATGTTACTTATTGGTTATACTAATGATTATTGGATATTAAAAAACTGGTGGGGTCAGCAATGGGGTGAATATGGTTATATGAAAATTAAACGTGGTAAAAATTTATGTGGTATTGCTAATTATGCTGCTTATGCTGTTGTATAAAAATAATTCAAAAAAAAAAAGAAAAAGAAAATATGTATATAGAAAAATTTCACTTCTAAAAATAATAAAAATAAAAAAAATAAAAAATAGAAATTCGTAATTTTATTTATATACGATTTTACATTATCTTTTATATTATTTCATTCAAATTTACCTATAAGAACCTTAGAAATATAATAAAAGTATAACAGCTCCGTAAAAGGTCAAAATAATCACTAGTAACAATTAATAAAAGTTATAGATTTAAAAAAAAATTATTAAAAAAATATTTCTCCTGAAAATATACTTTAAGATATATGACTTTTTAGTTGAGAAAATTTTTTGAAATTTTGTTTTAGTAAAATTGTAAAATTTCATACAAAATTGCGCTAAAGTAACAGGGAATCAGAAATCCAAAATTTAGAAAGTAAATCTAATTTTTATATAAGAGTACTCCTAAAAGTATGCCTCGCAAATATAATTTCCAAAAAATTCTACTAACTCCGGGAAGGAGGGCAATATAATATAATTTGAGTAATATGTCAAAATTTCATACAAAATTCAACCAAAGTAACAGGGAATCAGAAATCCAAAATTTAGAAAGTAAATCTAATTTTTATATAAGAGTACACCTAAAAGTATGCCTCGCAAATATAATTTCCAAAAAATTCTACTAACTCCGGGAAGGAGGGCAATATAATATAATTTGAGTAATATGTCAAAATTTCATACAAAATTCAACCAAAGTAACAGGTAATCAGAAATCCAAAATTTAGAAAGTAAATCTAATTTTTATATAAGAGTACTCCTAAAAGTATGCCTCGCAAATATAATTTCCAAAAAATTCTACTAACTCCGGGAAGGAGGGCAATATAATATAATTTGAGTAATATGTCAAAATTTCATACAAAATTCAACCAAAGTAACAGGGAATCAGAAATCCAAAATTTAGAAAGTAAATCTAATTTTTATATAAGAGTATACACCTAAAAGTATGCCTCGCAAATATAATTTCCAAAAAATTCTACTACTCCGGGAAGGTAGGCAATATAATGTAATTTAAGTAATATGTCAAAATTTCATACAAAATTCAACCAAAGTAACAGGTAATCAGAAATCCAAAATTTAGAAAGTAAATCTAATTTTTATATAAGAGTACACCTAAAAGTATGCCTCGCAAATATAATTCATAAATTTTTTTTATTTAAGAATACACCTAAATGTATGCCTCTTCGATATAATTTTAAAAATTTGTACTACCACCGAAAAGTCGGTAATTTAACGAAAATAGCTAATATATCTCAGAAAGCTGAAAGCGTAACGGAGCGTTTTTGAGTTCCGAGCGTTTTGCATGGAATTCCGAGTTACGAATTCCGAGCGTTTTGTATGGAACTCCGAGTTCCGAGTTCAGAATTGCGTATGGAATTCCGGGTTCCGAATTACGCATGGACTTCTGAGTTCCGAATTGCGTACGGAATTCCGAAAAAATAAAAATTTCTGGAATTCCGTACGCAAATTCGGAACTCGGAAATCCATGCGTAATTCGGAACCCGGAATTCCATACGCAATTCTGAATTCGGAACCCGGAATTCCATACAAAACACTCGGAATTCGTAACTCGGAATTCCATGCAAAACGCTCGAAACTCAAAAACGCTCCATTACGCTTTCAGCTTTCTGAGATATATTAGCTATTTTCGTTAAATTACCGACTTTTCGGTGGTAGTACAAATTTTTAAAATTATATCGAAGAGGCATACATTTAGGTGTATTCTTAAATAAAAAAAATTTATGAATTATATTTGCGAGGCATACTTTTAGGTGTACTCTTATATAAAAATTAGATTTACTTTCTAAATTTTGGATTTCTGATTACCTGTTACTTTGGTTGAATTTTGTATGAAATTTTGACATATTACTTAAATTACATTATATTGCCTACCTTCCCGGAGTTAGTAGAATTTTTTGAAAATTATATTTGTGAGGCATACTTTTAGGTGTACTCTTATATAAAAATTAGATTTACTTTCTAAATTTTGGATTTCTGATTACCTGTTACTTTGGTTGAATTTTGTATGAAATTTTGACATATTACTCAAATTATATTATATTACCTACCTTCCCGGAGTTAGTAGAATTTTTTTTAAAGTTATATTAGCAAGGCATACTTTTAGGTGTACACTCATATATAAAAATTAGATTTACGTTCTAAATTTTGGATTTCTGATTACCTGTTACTTTGGTTGAATTTTGTATGAAATTTTGACATATTACTCAAATTATATTATATTGCCCTCCTTCCCGGAGTTAGTAGAATTTTTTGGAAATTATATTTGCGAGGCATACTTTTAGGTGTACTCTTATATAAAAATTAGATTTACTTTCTAAATTTTGGATTTCTGATTCCCTGTTACTTTGGTCGAATTTTGTATGAAATTTTTACATATTACTCAAATTATATTATATTGCCTACCTTCCCGGAGTTAGTAGAATTTTTTAGAAATTATATTAGCAAGGCATACTTTTAGGAGTACTCTTATATAAAAATTAGATTTACTTTCTAAATTTTGGGTTTCTGATTCCCTGTTACTTTGGTCGAATTTTGTATGAAATTTTGACATATTACTCAAATTATATTATATTGCCTACCTTCCCGGAGTTAGTAGAATTTTTTGGAAATTATATTTGCGAGGCATACTTTTAGGTGTACTCTTATATAAAAATTAGATTTACTTTCTAAATTTTGGATTTCTGATTACCTGTTACTTTGGTTGAATTTTGTATGAAATTTTGACATATTACTCAAATTATATTATATTACCTACCTTCCCGGAGTTAGTAGAATTTTTTTTTAAAGTTATATTAGCAAGGCATACTTTTAGGTGTACTTTTATATAAAAATTAGATTTACTTTCTAAATTTTGGATTTCTGATTCCCTGTTACTTTAGCGCAATTTTGTATGAAATTTTACAATTTTACTAAAAAACAAAATTTCAAAAAATTTTCTAAACTAAAAAGTAATACATCTCAACGTATATTTTCAGGAAAAATATTTAAGGGGTTAACCTTCTTTTTTTTTTGGCGAAAAAATCAACTTTCTCCGATTTGGGCGATTTTGGTGTCGTTGGACGGGGAATTTGAATTCTAATAAGAATGTCCAAACCAATTCCAAATATCTTGAAATTTGCCCATTTTAGGGCAAAAAAACAAAATTTTTGGTTTTTTCGCTATAATTTGGGCAAATTAAAAGATTTTTCAATTCTGTTTGCATATTCTTGTTACTAATAAAATTCCCCGTCCAACGACACCAAATTCGCCAAAATCGGAGAATTTTTAAAATAATTCAAATTTTTGAAAAAAAAGCAAGGGGTTAACCTTCTTTTTTTTTTGGCGAAAAAATCAACTTTCTCCGATTTGGGCGATTTTGGTGTCGTTGGACGGGGAATTTGAATTCTAATAAGAATGTCCAAACCAATTCCAAATATCTTGAAATTTGCCCATTTTAGGGCAAAAAAACAAAATTTTTGGTTTTTTCGCTATAATTTGGGCAAATTAAAAGATTTTTCAATTCTGTTTGCATATTCTTGTTACTAATAAAATTCCCCGTCCAACGACACCAAATTCGCCAAAATCGGAGAATTTTTAAAAAAATTCAAATTTTTTAAAAAAAAGCAAGGGGTTAACCTTCTTTTTTTTTTGGCGAAAAAATCAACTTTCTCCGATTTGGGCGATTTTGGTGTCGTTGGACGGGGAATTTGAATTCTAATAAGAATGTCCAAACCAATTCCAAATATCTTGAAATTTGCCCATTTTAGGGCAAAAAAACAAAATTTTTGGTTTTTTCGCTATAATTTGGGCAAATTACAAGATTTTTTAATTCTGTTTGCATATTCTTGTTACTAATAAAATTCCCCGTCCAACGACACCAAATTCGCCAAAATCGGAGAATTTTTAAAATAATTCAAATTTTTGAAAAAAAAGCAAGGGGTTAACCTTCTTTTTTTTTTGGCGAAAAAATCAACTTTCTCCGATTTGGGCGATTTTGGTGTCGTTGGACGGGGAATTTGAATTCTAATAAGAATGTCCAAACAAATTCCAAATATCTTGAAATTTGCCCATTTTAGGGCAAAAAAACAAAATTTTTGGTTTTTTTGCTATAATTTGGGCAAATTACAAGATTTTTTAATTCTGTTTGCATATTCTTGTTACTAATAAAATTCCCCGTCCAACGACACCAAATTCGCCAAAATCGGAGAATTTTTAAAATAATTCAAATTTTTGAAAAAAAAGCAAGGGGTTAACCTTCTTTTTTTTTTGGCGAAAAAATCAACTTTCTCCGATTTGGGCGATTTTGGTGTCGTTGGACGGGGAATTTGAATTCTAATAAGAATGTCCAAACAAATTCCAAATATCTTGAAATTTGCCCATTTTAGGGCAAAAAAACAAAATTTTTGGTTTTTTTGCTATAATTTGGGCAAATTACAAGATTTTTTAATTCTGTTTGCATATTCTTGTTACTAATAAAATTCCCCGTCCAACGACACCAAATTCGCCAAAATCGGAGAATTTTTAAAATAATTCAAATTTTTGAAAAAAAAGCAAGGGGTTAACCTTCTTTTTTTTTTGGCGCAAAAATCAACTTTCTCCGATTTGGGGATTTTGGTGTCGTTGGACGGGGAATTTGAATTCTAATAAGAATGTCCAAACCAATTCCAAATATCTTGAAATTTGCCCATTTTAGGGCAAAAAAACAAAATTTTTGGTTTTTTCGCTATAATTTGGGCAAATTACAAGATTTTTTAATTCTGTTTGCATATTCTTGTTACTAATAAAATTCCCCGTCCAACGACACCAAATTCGCCTAAATCGGAGAATTTTTAAGAAAATTCAATATTTTGAAAAAAAAGCAAGGGGTTAACCTTCTTTTTTTTTTGGCGAAAAAATCAACTTTCTCCGATTTGGGCGATTTTGGTGTCGTTGGACGGCGAATTTGAATTCTAATAAGAATGTCCAAACCAATTCCAAATATCTTGAAATTTGCCCATTTTAGGGCAAAAAAACAAAATTTTTGGTTTTTTCGCTATAATTTGGCCAAATTAAAAGATTTTTCAATTCTGTTTGCATAATCTTGTTACTAATAAAATTCCCCGTCCAACGACACCAAATTCACCTTTGAGATATACTTTCAGATGTATGACTTTTTAGTTGAGAAAATTTTTTGAAATTTTGTTTTAGTAAAATTGTAAAATTTAATACAAAATTCGACCAAAGTAACAGGGAATCAGAAACTCAAAATTTAGAAAGTAAATCTAATTTTTATATAAGAGTACACCTAAAAGTATGCCTCGCAAATATAATTTACAAAAAATTTCACTAACTCCGGGAAGGTAGGCAATATAATATAATTTGAGTAATATGTCAAAATTTCATACAAAATTCAACCAAAGTAACAGGTAATCAGAAATCCAAAATTTAGAAAGTAAATCTAATTTTTATATAAGAGTACTCCTAAAAGTATGCCTTGCTAATATAATTTCCAAAAAATTCTACTAACTCCGGGAAGGTAGATAATATAACATAATTTGAGTAATATGTCAAAATTTCATACAAAATTCGACCAAAGTAACAGGGAATCAGAAACCCAAAATTTAGAAAGTAAATCTAATTTTTATAGAAGAGTACTCCTAAAAGTATGCCTTGCTAATATAATTTCCAAAAAATTCTACTACCTTGGGGAAGGTAGATAATATAATATAATTTGAGTAATATGTCAAAATTTCATACAAAATTTGACCAAAGTAACAGGGAATCAGAAACCCAAAATTTAGAAAGTAAATCTAATTTTTATATAAGAGTACTCCTAAAAGTATGCCTTGCTAATATAATTTCCAAAAAATTCTAATTTAAGAATACACCTAACAGTATGCCTCTCCGATATAATTTTAAAAATTTGTACTACCTCCGGAAGCTTCTGTAGGTAATTTAACCAAAATAGCTAATATATCTCAGAAAGCTGAAAGCGTAACGGAGCGTTTTTGAGTTCCGAGCGTTTTGTATGGAATTCTGAGTTCAGCGAGTTTTGTATGGATTTTCGGGTTACGAGTTCCGAGTTTTATGTATGGAACTCTGAGTTCCGAATGGCGTATGGAATTCCGAGTTCCGAATTGCGTACGGAATTCCGAAAAAAACTGATTATTTTTCGGAATTCCGTACGCAATTCGGAACTCGGAATTCCATACGCAATTCGGAACTCGGAATTCATTTTTCGGAATTCCGTACGCAAATTCGGAACTCGGAATTTCATGCGCAATTCGGAACTCAGAGTTCCATACAAAACACTCGGAATTCGTAACTCGGAAATCCATAAAAAACGCTCGGAACTCAGAATTCCATACAGAACGCTCGGAACTCAGAATTCCATACAAAACGCTCGGAACTCAAAACGCTCCGGTACGCTTTCAGCTTTCTGAGATATATTAGCTATATTCGTTAAATTACCGACTTTTCGGCGCTAGTACAAATTTTTAAAATTATATCGGAGAGGCATACTTTTAGGTGTATTCTTAAATTAAAATTTTTTGGAAATTATATTAGCAAGGCATACTTTTAGGTGTACTCTTGTATAAAAATTAGATTTACTTTCTAAATTTTGGGTTTCTGATTCCCTGTTACTTTGGTCGAATTTTGTATGAAATTTTGACATATTACACAAATTATATTATATTATCTACCTTCCCCGAGTTAGTAGAATTTTGTGGAAATTATATTAGCAAGGCATACTTTTAGGAGTACTCTTATATAACAATTAGATTTACTTTCTAAATTTTGGATTTCTCATTCCCTGTTACTTTGGTTGAATTTTGTATGAAATTTTGACATATTACTCAAAATATATTGTATTATCTACCTTCCCGGAGTTAGTAGAATCTTTTGGAAATTATATTAGCAAGGCATACTTTTAGGAGTACTCTTATATAAAAAATTAAATTTACTTTCTAAATTTTGGATTTCTGATTCCCTGTTACTTTGGTTGAATTTTGTATGAAATTTTGGCATATTTCTCAAATTATATAAAACTGCTTACCTTCCCGGAGTTAGTAGAATTTTTTGGAAATTATATCAGCAAGGCATACTTTTAGGTGTACTCTTATATAAAAATTAGATTTACTTTCTAAATTTTGGATTTCTGATTACCTGTTACTTTGGTCGAATTTTGTATGACATTTTGACATATTACTCAAATTATATTATATTGCCTACATTCCCGGAGTTAGTAGAATTTTTTGGAAATTATATTTGCGAGGCATACTTTTAGGTGTACACTCTTATATAAAAATTACATTTACTTTCTAAATTTTAAATTTCTGATTCCCTGTTACTTTGGTCGAATTTTGTATGAAATTTTGAAATATTACTTAAATTATATTTAAGTAATATTGCCTACTTTCCCGGAAAAGTAAGCCTTGCTAATATAATTTCCAATTTTTTGGAAATTATATTAGCAAGGCTTACTTTTAGGTGTACTCTTATATAAAAAATTAGATTTACTTTCTAAAACTGGGATTTCTGATTCCCTGTTATTTTAGCGCAATTTTGTATGAAATTTTACAATTTTACTAAAACAAAATTTTAAAAAATTTTCTCAACTAAAAAGTAATATATCTCAATTTTATCATTAATAGAAAAATACTACATTTCTATGAATGTTGTGGCTAGAAGCCAATTGGGTATGGACTATGAGTGTCGCAAAGCCACGTATACTGTTTTGAATTAAAGGCAATTAAAATACCTAAATTTTGATGTAGTATACGTTAGATGGTAATTAGTATAGCCATAATCATTTCATACTTACTTTTATCAATAATAGAAAAATACTACATTTCTATGAATGTATAATAAGCCAACTAAATCTGAAGAAATAATTAATTTACCACATTAATGTTGTTTTTTTTTTTTTAATTTTTTTTATTTATTATTATTTTGAATGTGATGCAGACAGCATTTTTGTTCCATAAATTTTTATAGTAAAATTGTTTTGTGTAATATTTTCTTTTTTAAATATTTATTTTTTATTTTATTTTTGTATAATATTTTTTTTTTTTTAAGTTAATTAATAATTTATTTTTGAATTTTTTGGTTGTAATTAATTTTCTAGATCAATGCGTTAAGTAAGCTTGAATGTTTTTTTTTTTAATTTAAATTAATTTTTTTTATTTTTATATTTTTTTTTTTTTTTGGTATATTTAATTAAATATTTTAAAGAATTTTCCTATCTCATATACATAGTTATATACTTTTTGTACATATATTTATATATACAAGGTGGGGGGGAAGAGAAAGGGGTCAGCCAATAATAATTGAATATATATATATATATATATACTAAATTAAATTTAAATACTATTAAATTATAAATTAATCTTCATTTTTGCAGTTTAAATATGTTTCTTTTTTTTTGACATATAAAGGTCAAAATAAAAAAATTAATAGTTTTACAACTATATTAGTGCTATATTCTATGTAACGAGTTCATTTGGTTATTGAGTGTTGAAATAGATTGAAAATGGAACGATCAATTATTCGTTCCATACCAACTCAATTCCTGTTTCCATGAACACTAATCCGGATTTAAATCGCGTTGAATCCGAAATGGAAACTCCATATATATAGCTGTGTGTGTGTGTGTGTTTTACTTTTCAACAGAAAAACGTATCGAAAAATAATATAAAAAAAAAAAAAAATGACATAATTTTTGAAGTTTTTTTTTTATGTAAACACTTTAATGTTTAATGTGCTTGCTAAACGGGGTATGGATGGAATATAATACCTAATTAAATAAAGCCTAATACAACTTACATATATTTCCCAATTCGGAATGGGAAATAAAGTTTATTTATTATTCAATTCGAATGGGAATTATATATAAAATTTATTAGGCCTTATTTCGTAAGGTGTTATTGTACAAAACCCCCTCCCAACCTGGCTAAACACTATGTAGTAAAAACAACAAAACCAACAAAAAAAAAAAAAAAACAACTCAATTATTTCTGGCCGACACACCATCCCCTCTGGTATAGTAATAAATGTTTTTTTTTTTTTTAATTATTATTATTTTTTGCAGATAATTAACAACAATTATTTTATTATATAATATATTTATATAAATATTTTTTTTTTTTTTAATTTAAATTGTTTTTTGATTTAATATAATTTTTTTTTTTTTTTTATTTATATTTAATTTTTTTTCTTTTATATATTTTTATTTTATTATGGTATAATTTTAATATTTATGATTTTACATAATTTTAAAGATTGATTTTTTTTTTTGTAATTATTTTTATATACCTTTTTATTTTGATATTTATTTATTTAAAATTTTTTATAAATATATAAAATATTTAATTATGAATTTAAAAAAAAAAAAAATTGTTTTTTAATATTAAATTAAATGAAGAAAATAACGAAACAAAAAGTTACAAAAACAATAATTACATAAATAGTATCTGATGTAAATATATGTTTAAAAAGCTGTTATGTTTTTTTTTTGTCGTATTTTGATAAAATTCATAACTAGAGTGTTTCTAAACGAGTTCATATTTTAAACGAGTTAGTTCACTCCAAAAAAAAAAAAAAAAAAAAAAGAAAAATTATGAAATAAAAAATTTTGAGCCGGTACTGAGTCACAAAAAAAAAAATGTTTGTTGGGAATTTACAAACTGAATATCCCAATAAGCACAATTATAATTTCAGTTTGTGTTACGGTAATTAAGTATTACGTTAAGTATTATTGTGGTGAATTCCATATAAATGAAATTTAAAATTTCATTTCTCTCTGATTTAGGAAGTGGAATATTTTTGATTAATGTTTTTTTTTTTTTGGGGAGCTCAACAATTTTGTATCATGATTTTGTCAAATAATTTTTTTTTTAAACAAAATACAATTTAAAAAATACAATAAAAAATTAGATTAAATTAAAAAACAAAAAAATTTTTTTTTTTAATTTTTGGTTTTTACAAGACAGAACGGTGTCAAATCTTATGACATATATATTATTATAAATAATCCCTGTACCATATAATTTTTTTTTTTTTTTTTATTTGGTCTAAAACAAAAAAACAAACAAAATAAAAAGAAAAAAAACATATTTACGATGCCGCCATTATTAGCTATCTAGATCATCTAGTGATGCAACGATCAGTACTAGATTAGAGCAACAAAAAAAAATAATCATTAAATAGAAATTTTTTCGCTATAGACTTATTCAATCTGTCAAAAAGTTAATTATCTATATAGGGCAAAAATTGTTCGAGGCGCTAGAGGCGCTATAGGCGTGCTAGATAGTTCGGAACGCGGCCAAAATGTTATATTTCATCAGATTTTTAAACATTTATCAAAAAAAAAAAAAAAAAAGACGAAACTATGATCCAATTGAAGCATAAATATAATTTAGTAATTTCTTTTCTTTTGTTTTTTTTGGTTTTTTGTAAATGTAGTAGTCAGAATGTTGATCTGTGTATGTGTGTATTTTATTTTATTTTTTTAAGGTATATAATTATTTTTTTTTAGTTTTTTAGTTATTTAATATATACAAAAATAAATATGTAATATTTTTTTTGCAAATTTTTAATTAAATTTTGTTTATGTATATATAATTTTTTTTTATTATTATTATTATTATTTTTTAAAGAAAATGACATTTAAATCCTAACTACAAAAAGGTAAGAATGACACCAAAAAAAATAAAAAATTAATATTAATTTTATTTCATTTATTATTATATCATTTTTCTAAAATATCTTTTTTTTTTTTTGTTAAATTATTTTTTTGTTCAATTTGTAATAATAATTTTTTGTTTTTTTTGGTATTTTAGTTTTAAAAAGTTTTTTTAATTTATTTTATTTTTTTTTTAATTTTTATTATTTGTTTTTTTTTTTTTCATTTTTTTAATTTTTTTTTTCTCTTATGTAAGTATATTAAATTATTTTTAAAATTTGTTTTTTTTTGTTAATTTTTTTATTAATTTTTTTATAATGCCAATAATATTATTTTGTCTAAAACAGAGAGAGAGAGAGAGAGAGAAATTTGGTTTTTTTTTTTTTTTATATAATTCTAATAATAATTCCAAAAAAAAAAAAAATATATTATAATTAAAATTTTTTTTATGTTGATTTCTCTGTTTTTCGTTTTATATTTTTGTATTTTTAATTTTTTTTTTATACTGGGGTCGTGAATTCTCTGAGTCCCGATATCCAATTAAACGATATCAAAAAATCTATTCGATAAATTTGCTATATGGGATTCTATCATCTTCTTTTGGCACAACAGCCTTAATCTTAATGAACGGCCCTGTAGGCCTTTCACTCTTGAGAGGTTTTTCTGACATTTTTATTGGAATATTTTTAGGACCTACTAATTTTCATGTGGATTCCGAACCAATAAATTGTTGCTCTCTGTAGCGGAAGAAACTATTTATTGCAACAAGCTAATGAATTTTTCTAGTGAGAGTCAATTGTTGTCAGCGCAAATTGGACTCCTCGACCACCAGCATTTTAAAGAAACAAAAAACAAAAAAAAATAAGTTGCAGTTTTTGTTTTTTTATTTTTTATTATTATTATTAATTTTTATTTGTTAATTTTTTTTTTATATATATACTTAAGAGAGAGAGATTAGCACGAGAAAATTTTTATTTTTCCTAAGTTTATTTATTTATTTAAAAAAAAAAAAAAATTAATAAAATATTTATAATTAATTAATTAATTCCCAATTAAAATTTTTTTTTTTTTTTTATAAAATTTTTGGTTTTTTTTTGTTAATTATTTTTTAACTAAAATATTTTTTCTTTTATTACTTAAAAAAGAAAAAATGCGATTGTAGTTTTTTTTTTTTAATTTTATAATTTAATATTTAAGTTTTAAATTTGATTTTTTATTTAAAATTTTTATGAATGTTTTTTTTTTTTTAGAATATCTGATGTATTGCTATTATTTCGAAATTGTTCGAAAATAGATAAATTTAAAATTTGAAAAAAAAAAAACAAACAGACAAACAAACTTTAATTCTAATTTATAATTTAGAATAATTTAGAATTTTTAAAGATAATTTCTAATTGTGTTACAATTTAAAGGAACATTTGTTTTTATAATGGTGTGTGTGTGTGTGTCATAAGAGAAATAGAGGGATAGAGAGAGAAAGAGAGTTGTATGAATAAATTATCTAAATGGGCTGATTAGGTTATGATTGTACTACTACACCACAACCACAATACAAACAAACCAACTACATGTAGCGCAACAATATTGCGTTTGTGTTTAACAGCCACCTTCACTACCACATTTTGCCAGCGCTTCAAAATATTGAAAATTACACTTAAAACGACTGTCGCTCGCTGTGACTGTTGATAAAAAAATTATACCGAGACCGAGAGAGCGAGAGAAAGAAATTTATGTTTGTTATGATAAAATTTAAAAAGAGAAATTCGTTAAATTTCAAATCGAACAGATTCAATTTTTAATTTTATTCATACAACAATCATTTTTAATTTTTAATTTAATTTAATTTTAATTAATATTAAATTTATGTAATTATTAAAAAGTAGAAAAAAAAAATTTTCTTTAATTTTTTTTTTTTTTTTTTAGAATTTAAAAGCGTAATTTTTAATAATTTTTACCGATACTAAATTTATTTTATAATTTGAATTTTTCTTCTTATTTTTTTTTTTATATAATAATTTATATTTAATATTTAATGTTTAATAAATGATTTAAAAAAAAAAAAAAAATTTCAAAATTTTATTATAATTTTAAAAAATTTTTTTATTTATTTATTTTTCCAAAAAAAAAAACAAAAAATCAGTTCTCTTAGTTATAATATTGACGACATAATTTACAAAATTAGTTTTTTTCTGGAAATAATCGTATATAAATGGTCAAAGAAATCAGTTGCGCGAGCAGTTGCCTGCAAAATCGGTAAAAAAAAAATTATTGGGCATTTTCGATATATATAATTCGGTTCTAATTTAATTCTAAGAAAGCAGTTCGTTTTTGTTAATTAAGAACTGTATAATTTGCCACTGCAAAAGCGCAGCATATTCGCAAAATTTTCAACTGAACTATTGAAAAAGTCTGTAAAATTTACACAGCAACTGTGTGAATTCTTGACCGTGTGTGTACCCTTAGTACATATAACAATTTGGGTGGCCCGAGCGAAAGAGAGGAAATAATAAATTCAATTATGTCAAATAAAGTTGAATATTGTTTTCTTTCTTTTTTCTAATAATTTTTAGTCTCAATTTACGAAAAAAAATTCACTTCAAATAATTAAATTTAATTAATTTTGTTTTTATATTTATATTTTTTTTTTCTTATGTATTTTTAATTTTTGTTATTTTAAAAAAATTTTTTTTTTTTTTTTTTTGGTTGTTTAAATTTTTTAAGTATTTTTTTTTAAATTAATTTTGTGTTTTTTTTTATTTTTATTTTTTATTTATTGAATTTAAATTTATTAATTAAAATTATTATTTTAATTTTTAAAAAAAATGTTTCTATTTTGTTGTTTTTATTTGTAAATATTTTTTTTTACCCCAAAATTTATTTAACCTACAAAAACGAAAAATGAAATGGAAAAAAAAAATAAAATAAAAATAAAAATGTAATGGGAAAATAAAAAATAAAACTTTAAATATTGTTTTTTTTTTTTTTAATAGATACATAAATGTATATAAGATAGATTTTATTTATTTAAATTTGTAAATATTTTTATTAATAAACAACAAATACGTCAAAGCAAACAAAAAAAAAATATATAGTAATAGTAATTATATAATTTTTATGTATATATTTAATATATATATATATATAGATATATATATATATATATATATATATATGCGTACATTGTACACAAATATTTCTGACTAGAATTTTTATTTTATTTATTTTTTTTTTTTTTTGAAAAACGAACAAATTGAAAATGCCTAACATACACGAATTTTGTTTTACAAAAAGAAAAATAAATTAAATAACATAAATAACAAAAAAAACAAACGTGACATAAACGAAACATAAACGCGTTATTGCGTTAGTCTTGAAAATCTCCTATATTTAGGCAGATTTTTATTTTTTACAACAGCCACAGAAATAAATGAGAAGCATTAAAGGCTGTTATTCACTAAATAAATTTTAGCCGGGCCTATTTTAAATTATACAATATCAAAAAATGTCAAAATGTGACTGTTAGCTACATTTGTGGCTACAAAGAGCTACACATCTTCTTAGGCGCACCGCACCTTATAATTTTATTTTTAGCGCAATGCGATTTTTTTTTTAATAAATGTGAAAACTATTATGACCGCAACATAAACGAAGAATGTCAACCAAAAAAAAAAAAACAAAACAACGACAACAAAAATCGACAAAAAAAAACGTAACGACTAAAACGACGAAACATAAGCAAAATTTGCATCGTTTATGTTGCGTTTTTTTACTAGTATTTGAAAAGACAATATTCACATTATGTAACGTAAATGCGTCACTTAACTAAATAAAAAAAAAAATAATCGTGTATGAAGGCGTATATATCCTTATATTGGTCCTGGATTCTCTAACACATACGAAATATGTTCCAATTAATACGAGTCTGCGATTTCTTTGATCAACTCATCTCCGTCGAAATTTAAGAGTCTGAAATTTCTTTGATCAACTCATCTCTGTTTTGTTTCGAGTAAAACTCGTAAATTCTGATTTAAACGAGTTAAATATTTCCCGTAATTCATTACGAAATTTTAATATTTTGTCGAAAATATCGGACAAGCAACTCGCATTTAATTCGAACATATTTCAGCAAAATGTTAAAGAATTTGGACTATTTTTTTTTTTTTTACATTTTGTTCGTTTTTTTTTTTATCGTTAAAAAAAAATTATTATTTACTTACAAATATAATTAATTAAGATTTTTATAAATAATAATTTTTTTCTTTTTATTTGTTTTAAAATGCGATTTTTTTTTTTTGAATATCATTAACACACACAAATATATTTTTTATTTAATTTTTTTTTTTTAAATATTAAAATTTTATATATTTAATTTATTTCATTTAATTTAAATTTTGTTTTGTATTTTGTGTTAAATTTGTTTTTTATTATATTTTTTTTTTTATTTTATTTTAATTATTCATGAGAGATGAAAGAGCAAAGTTATAAATATTTGAATAAGTTAAAACAAAAATAAAAATGAGAGAGAGAGGGAGAGAGAGCAGAACTTTTAAAAATATTTTTATTTTTTTCTTAATTATTTTTTATAATATAATTTTTGTATACTTATTTTTTTTTTTATAATTATTATTTAATATTTTTTAACTGGTGTAGTTGTTTCTTTTGTTGTCAATAATTTCTAGAAGAATTACAATTTTGTTTTGTTTTTTTGACAGATTAAATTTTTTTTTTGACAGTTAAAAATATTTTTTGACAGCTTTAAAAAAATATTTTTTTTTGACAGATTACACAGATTTTTGAGATTTAAATTTGTTTTTTTTTTTTATGACAGATTTAATTTATTTTTTGACGTTTGAATTTTTTTTTTTACAAATTTAAGAATATTTTCTTTTTTTGACAAATTTAAAAAAAAAAAATTTTTCACAGCTATCCTTTTTATCGAAGGTTGTTGTGTGTTGTGGGTTACACAAATCTTTATTGGCAACAACAAAAAACGAAGAAAATTCGTGTGAATTGTATTTTGAAAACTCAACTACACCAATGATTTTTTTTTTATTATTATTATTATTATTTTTATGATTAATTTTTTTTGGTTGTATAAATTTTTTGGAGGAAAAAAAAAAAAAAACTTTTTTACTTAATATTTAAATATAATTTTTTTTTTTTCTTATTTAAAAAAAAAAAAGTTTCTGTCGTTGTTATTTTTTTTGCAACCACAAAAAATAAAAAAAGGGATCATAAATTTTTGAAATATTAAAAATTTTAATTTCTTTTAATTTTTAATTTTTTTTTTTTTGGTTTTTTTTTATATAATATTTTTTTTTATTATTATTATTATTATTTTTAATTAAGTAAAGAATTTAATTGTTTTTTTTTTTTCATATTATTTTAGGTTATAATTATTATAATGTAGATTATGTATGGTTTCAAGGGGGGGGGGGGGGAGATAAGGAGAAATATATGTATATGTGTGTACAAATTGTTTTTTTTTTTTTGGGTTGTGCTTAATAAAAATTTGCAAATAGAAGTGTGATATTTTTGAATATTTAAATAAATTTTTTTACTCTTTTTTTTTTTTTTTTGTTTTTTTTTTTTACATAAAAAAAAATTAAAATAAAAGCAAAAAAAATTTTTTTTTTACTTTCTTTTTAGAGAAAATTGAATTTTGCAATTTTTTTTTTTTATATATTTTTTTAAAGTTTGAATTAAGAAATATTTGAATTACTGAGAGAAATGTAAAAAAAAAAAAAACAGAGATATTAAGAAAAAGAAAATTAAAATTATTATTATTAAATTGTGTTTTAATAATAATTTTATAATAATTTTTATTTATGATTTTCAAAATATTTTTTCCAAAACAAAAACAAAATTAATTAAATTGTTTTTTCAATTTTTGTTTTTGTTCTTTTTTTTGTCATTTTGAAATGCAAAAATTTTTCTCTGAATTTTTTTTTGAAATCTTTGATTTTGTAATTTTTGGTTTTTTTTTTACGTTTTCCCTTTTTTTCGTTTTTAATTTTTTTTTATTTAAATTTTAATTTGAATATTTTTTTTGTTGTAAGAATAATTTTTAGTAATATTTTTATATCATTTTTAATAATTTTGTCATACTTTCAATATTTTTTTGTTCTCAGTGTACAATTAATTATTTTGGTTTTATTTTTAAATAGTTTTTTTTTTATTTATTTTTATTTTGATTAAATAAGTAAATTTTTTAATTAATTTTTTTTTTAATCAAAATTTAATTTATAATTTTTTTTTTATTTTATTATATTAAAAAAAAAAAAATGTGTGTATTTTTTTTTTTATTATTATTATTTTGAATTTTCTTTAAATTTGTGTTGTTCTGTTTTTTTTTTTTTTATTTATTTATTTTTTTTTTAAAATAATGAAAATAAAAATAAAAAAAAATATTTAATTTTTTTTATTATTATTTTTTAAATTTATTTCTGTTGATGATTTATAAAGTCAAATGTCGTTGCTCCACTTATTTTACCAGATGCACTTCTATGAAAATGTACATTTTGCCATTTACTATCTCGTTTATGCCACACTCGTGTTTCTTCTGATTGATGAGTATGTGCATGACCTTGTCTAAATATACATAATAAAATATTTCTGGTATAGATAATTTTTCAGATTAAGATAGAAGTTTTTTTTTTTAAATATTTTGGTCATTTTTTTTCCAAATTGAATAAAACGTTTTTCAAAAAAAAAATTGAATTTATAAGCACATTTTTCAATATTCAATTTTGAATTAATTCATATTTTTGAAAAACGTCACTAATTTAATCTGCAAAATTGTATAATATTTTAAGAAATTTTATTTCGGAAAAAAAATTATCTAAAATAAAAATTAAATTTTACTTAAAAAAATATTATTAAAATTTAAATTTGTTGTTGTTTGTTTTTTTTTTTAAATATATAAATATAATCTCACTTGTCAATATATTGTGTTAATCTAACATAAGCAATACAAGCTGCATCTTCGCCTAACAAATGTACATGAGGATTTAGTATAGTTGTATTGATAGCCTTACAATTTTTGCCAAGTACTAGAATAAAATAAATAAATAAAAAAAAATAAATTAAAAAATAATTAAAATAAATAAAAATTATAAATAAATTTTTTTTTTTTTAAATTAAATTAAAAATAATAAGCAAACATTTCTATAATACAACAAATTTTTTTTTTAGATAAAATTACAACAATCACAAACTTTACCAAAAAAAAAAACATGGGGTCAGATTCTCTGAGTCGCTATTGAATGTATAGAACCCGAATCGACTAAAAATTTCGATAACAATTCTCGAAATAAAAAATTGGAATCACCAACAATCACGATTGTTATCGTATTGAAATTATTTTTTTTTTTTTTTAAAAAATAGTAGATTTTACTTCAATATTAATGTCAAATTATAATATGACAAAATATAATTTCAAAATATAACAAAATACGATAGAATCCACAAAAAGCAAAGTTATCGTCGATAGATTTCGATATCGTTTATCAACGACATCGACTCAGAGAATTCCACACAAGTTTCCACACAAAAAATTTATAAAAATAAAAATTCCACCATGAAAAATAAACCAAAAAAAAAATAAAATTAAAATAAAAAAACAAATAAAAAATAAAACTTACCATTTTCAAAATAAAATTTATGAAAATCGATTCCTTCAACCAAATTACCCAATGCTTCTGGTTCAAAAGCTGTTAAATGTGGATCACAAATTTTACTGGAATTTGGAAAAAAATTTGTATAAATTATTGGCACACAAAAAATATATAAAATATAAAAAAATAATTTATACACTTACGTATATGCATCAAAATCTCCACTATTTATAGCCTCAATTAATTGTTCTGTAATTTTAATTATTTCTTGACGTCTCGCTGCTCCAATTTTTTGAATAAAATTTTCACATAGTTTTTTTTTTAACAGGATTTTGTGTAGCAAAAATCACAAAATAAAATTTCCACAAAAAAAAAAAAAAAAAGAAAAGAAAAAAAAATTCAAATTAAATTTTTTTTTTTTTATTTCTATTTTATTATTTAATAATAAAATAAGAGGGGAGGGGGGTTAAGTTTTTAGTCCACGAAAAAAAAATTAATATACATTTCTTTTTTTTTTTTTTTCGTTTTTTTTTTCGCCTTCCTAATATTATTTGTTTGTTTTTTTTCTTTTTTTTTTGTTAAATATTATTAAAAATTTATATTTTTGATATTATAATAAAAATTCACCTATCTCTCATTTATTTATCTTACTCTCTGTTAATAATTTTTTTTTTTAAGAGTAATTTTTAAATAATTTATACAAATTTAAAATACGGTGCAAGTTACAAAAAAAAAAAATACTTATCAAAGGTGTAATATTTAGAAATGTGTTGAAATATTTATAAAAAAAAAATAATAATAATAATAATAAAAATAAAAAATAAAAACCGAAAAATTGTAATAAAAAAAAAAATTACAATATTACTAAAATTCCATTTAGCATAAAATTTTACACTCTGCTGCATACCACATATTTCTATGATTTTGGGTGTATAACCAGTAAACATGGCTCCAATAATGACATACCCATGAATCATCAAAGACATGTCTTTAAGACAGACCCAAGACAGACTTCAGACATCGCTATACAAATGTCACAAGTCGTCTTGCATGACATGACTTGGTTGTGTCCTGTATGACATGACTTTGAATTTTTGTTGGGTATTTAACGATTTTTTTTTAGTTACAACTTTTTTCCGCAAGAGTTTCTCAATACAAAATTTTCAATGTTGCATATTTTTAGGCATAAAAATATGATTTTTTTTTTTAACTAAATGGTACGTTTAGTATATATTTTATTTATAATAAATAAATAAATAAAATTATTTAATAAAATTAAAATTAAAAAAAGAAAATTTTGAAAATTTTTTTTTTTTTTTGTATTTTTTAATTTAAAAAAAAAATAAAATCTATATACATACCTGAACATTGTGAATTTGTAGATAACTGATGGCAAGCCTTTGCTGGGCAAACAATCCTTATTTCTAATTATTATTAATTTTTTTTTTTTTTGCATAATTTTTTATATATAAAAAAAAAAAAAAAAAGTTTTTTTTACAAAAAAAAAAAAAATTATATATTTTTATATATTGTTATTTTTTTTTTTTTTTTTTTTTTGGTGAACGTTTCATTCTTCTCAAGCACCAATTCTTCTCAAGTGCGCAATTCTTCTCAGACAATTCTTCTCAAGGATCAAGCGCCAAATAATGGCCGTGGCGGACGCCATTGATTAGGAAGACATATCCGCTTGAGCCTTGAGAAGAATTTGGTGCTTGAGAAGAATTTTCTCTGAAAAGAATGATCCGATCAACATATTTTTTTTTTCGTGTGTGTGTGTGTGTGTGTGTGTATGATTATGTGCACTTTACTTTCTTTTTTTACAAAAAAAAAAAAAAAAAAATTGATTGTGAATGAAGGTTTGTGTATTTATGGTGTTAGGTCGGGAAGAAGGATGGTAGGAGGGGGGGGGCTGATTAAAAGTTAAGTGTGAAGACATAAAATTTAAAAACAAAAACAAAACAACAAAAAAAACGGCAAAAATAAATATAAACACGCCTATAAAAGAAAAAAATCCCGCCCA
The DNA here is from genome assembly GCA_949752835.1 of Empis stercorea. Lineage (NCBI taxonomy): Eukaryota > Metazoa > Arthropoda > Insecta > Diptera > Empididae > Empis > Empis stercorea. Next base: position 274,743 of record OX457090.1, read on the forward strand.
GATCAAAGATGATCTCTTATGTATTAGAATCATAATTTAAAGTAAATTTTTTTCGTTTTTTAAATAGAATTGTGTTGATTGTGAAATAATTTTTTTTTTTTTATATTTATTTTATTTTTATTTTTTATTTTATTTTTTGTTACAACGCACCCCCATTCCCCTCACCGACACCGACGACCCTCAAATATTATTCAACGAGTTTCTCTTTTTTGTCTATTTTTTTTTTTTTTACGCGACATTTTGATTACAAAAATATTGATATAAATTTTACATGTTAATTGTTTTTTTGTGTTACGTTATTGTCACTTTCAAAAAATAATTTGAATGTAAAAAAATTTTTTGTTTAAAACCATAAAAAAAAAAATTCCAAAAATTCAAACCAAAAAAATAATAATTAAATTTTTTTCTATTATTTTTACATTAAAAAAAAAAAAATTTGTTTTTTTTGCTTAATCTACTAATTACAGTTTTATACATTTTTAAAAGTTAAAAAATACATATTTATATAGGTGGATTGTCTTAAGGCCATATATATGTATCTGTGTCATAAAGCTTAAGGCCATATATATGTATCTGTGTCATAAAAAATTTTTTTTACATATTTTAAATTGTAAAATATTTCATAAAGAGTGGTTTGTTTATAATGGTTTTTATGATTCACTCGAATGAGTCTTAAAGCCGCCATATTATGCAGCAAACTTATATAAAAAAAAAATATTTTATAATCTAAAAATGATTGTTTTAATTTTTAAAATATAAATTATTATAAATGAATACTTTTCTAAGTTCTACCAAAAAATATACGGCCGGGTAAACGCATTATGATCGCAGTACTCCAATGTATATTAATTCTTTTTACTGGTGTTTTGACAGTGAAAAGCCGACAAATTTAGCTTAACCAAAATGTCCCTTCTGTCGACTGGTTGCTGTCTCGTTGATTAAACTACAATAAAAACATTACAGTACTGCGATCATACTGCGTTTCCGAAAACGGCCTACATTATATATGTATATGTATAGATATATGTATAGATATATTTAAAATTACATTACAATTACATTAAGTGTTAATAAATTTATGATATTATAATTTTCTAATTTTTATTTATATATTTTAATATAGGATTTCGGATAGGATATTTATCTCTAAATTACAACTGGGGATGTTTATAAATTTCATTAAAATAATTTTATGATAAAAATTATTTTTTTTATAAATATTATTTTCTAAATTAATTATAATATTATAATATTACACAATAAAATAATAGCAAAAAAAAAAAATTCATAATATTTTCAATATTCTAATTATTACATATTGTGCTTATATAGGGGGTGGGGGTGAGGTGGTTGTCATTTGTCATTTTTTTTTTTTTAGGATTTGTATATTGTGTAGTGTAAACACATAAGGATAAACATATATATATATATATTATAGTGATTATTTTAAATATACAATTCCACTAATTTGGTCAAAAAAAATTTGCCGAAAAATTTGTCAAAAATTTGCAAAAAAAAAAAAAATTTTTATTATCTTTTTCAAAATTTGCATTTATTTATTTTAATTTTTTTTTTTTTTTTTGACATATAATGAAGAGTATAATATTAAACGCCACCTTTAAAACCCCCCACCCTACATATGAGAGAAACACACTGTTGTTAAGGAATGATTATAATAAACTAGCATCGAACAATGTGGAAAAATTTTTTTTACATATTTTAAATTGTAAAATATTTCATAAAGAGTGGTTTGTTTTTATTTTGACTCACCGTCGTATCCATTATCGTCATAATCGTTGTTGTCAACATCGAGTATATCCAGTGGACGATGATAGCCTAACATTATTATCATATTTTTTCATTTTTTTTTTTTTAATAGTTTTTTGGAAGATGTTTTTTTTTTTTTTTCATATTATTATTATTTTTATTATTTTGACAAAATTTAATTTTCTTTATTAATTTTAAAATATATATTTTATTATGGAAAAGGAGATTTGATGAAAGAAGTATTAATAATTATATAAAAAAATTAAATTTTTATAAAAATAATAATAAAAAAAAAAAAAAATATTTTAAAAATTTTTTTTATGAAATTTTCGGATGAAATTCGTCTTTTTTCCCCACAAAAGTGTTCAAAATTCTAAGTCTTAATTTTTTTTTTTTTTTTTTTTGATTGGTTAAATTTTCTTATTATTATTTTGTGCCCATGTGCAGTTCGATGTGAGCCTAAGCCTTTAGGCACACACACAGCTCGATAAAACCCTAGGCATCTATATCTGCACTTGAACCACATATCTGCACTTGCCACAATACACAGAGTAAAAGATCAATAAATTCATATTCGGAATTTGATTAATTAATAGGACTTTTCAATGTAACGAAAGCATTTCGTTTTTCGATATGAGAAACGATATTGAGAAATTTATAACGTTTTGTGTAACATTATTTTTCAAATTCATTTCCGTTATATATTTGGTTACGTTAGATGTAACTTTTTGCAACACTGGCTAAATATGGTTACCAAGTAATTTTTGCATCTGGTGTGGGGGGAAGGGGTGGTATAGTTACTCTGGTTGATTTTTAACATCAAATACTAATTTGACCTTTGGGGAAAATATTAATTTGGACCGGGAATTATATGAATAAATTTTTTTTTTTTTTTTTGGTAATATGATTTGTGTTAAGAATACTAAATGTCATATTACAAAACAGAAAGAAAAAAAAATTAAAATTAAAAAAAAAAAAACGAAATAACAACAAAAAAACAAAAAGAAAAAAAAATTAAAAACAAAATAAGGAAACAAATAAAGAAGAAACTAAATAAGAAAAAAAAAAATTAATGATATGTTAAAAAAAAAAACCCTCTTGACATGAACAAGACATACCTTGAACATTTTGTAAAAAATCAGCCCCCATTTGATTACCCAATCCACTATTAATATATGATAATTGTTGTTTTTGTTGTTGTTGTTGTATTTGTGTATAATTTTTAACAAAATTATTATTAATATTATTATTATGACAGATGATGTTGCTAGTACTGTCATTATCATCAACAATATTATTATTTTTCGATATTAATAATTGTGATTTATTAAAGGCATTGGCAACAATTGTGATAATTAAATTTGGGTTGTTCCTGTTGTTGTTCGTACTGGTTACTGTTGCTGTTGCTGTCGTTGTTGCTGATATTTGTTGTTCCTGTTGTTTTATTTTCTGATCTTCTTGTATTTGTACAGATTCTTTCATTATTACTGTATTGTTGTTGTTGTTGTTCGTTTTCATCTTCTTCAATGATATTGTCGAATTCATTGATATTAATTGATTGTTTAATATCTGATTTGTTGTTGCAGTGCCATCTATTATTTGTGACACTGCAACTTGTACGTTTTTTGAATTCGATGATAGCGATTGTGATAAATTACTTGGAGTTGTTGTCGTTGTTGATAATAATGATGACATATCAACTTTTTTTTGTGACGTTTTTGTTTTTTTTTTTAAATATTTTTTTTGTTTTTTTTTTTTATATTTTTGTAAGAATCATAATAATTAAAAAAAATTATTGTAAGCCCAAAATAAAAAGAAGAAAGAAAATTTATAAAAAATATATAAAAAAAAAAAAAAAATATTTAAAAAAATTAATAAATAATAATTTTCTTAAGAAAAAAAATATATAAAAATATTTTCAAGTAACATTTTTTTTTTATAATTTTTTTTTATTGACAATACTCTGACAATTTTTGTTTTTGTAAAATTAAAAAAAAAAAAAAAAAAATTTTTTTTTATTTTCTTTTCTTTTTTCTTCTTTTTTATTTTAAATCCTTTTTTTTTTTTTTTCAATTTTTGACATATAATTTTTTTGGGGTTACAAATACTTAAAAGAGAAATTAAATAACACATTATCACAATCTGGGCAAATATATGGGATGGGGGTGGTTGGGGAGACAACCGCTTTTTATATTATTAAAAAAAAAAAAAAAAAAAAACTAAATAAAATCGTGACAAATAAAAAAATTAACAAAAATTAAACGCACGAAATTTTATGATTTGTTTTTTTTTTTGTTCTTGTTATTTGTTTTAGTGTTAATTTATTATTAATTAGATTTTTTTTTGGGGGGGGGGGGGACGGTAGGGAAGTAGGTAAATAATGTTATAATATAATTGTAATTTTAAGAATTAATTTTTTTTTAATTTAATTTTGTATTCAGTTTTGTTTTTTAAAAAAAATTTTTCGTTTTTTTTTTTTTAATAGATTTTTATTTACCTTCAGGTTCTTTGGCTATTACAGTTGTGCTGCGATCGACAATTCCTTTTTTATCTTCTACAAAAAAAAAAACAAAAATAATTGGAGAAAAAATAGGAATTAATTTTGAATTGGTGGAGGGGGTGGGGGAGATGGTTGGTGTTTGAAAAAGCCAAAATAACAAAAAAAAATTAATGGAGAATTATACAAAAAAAAAAAGAAGAAAAATCAACGTCGCAATATAAATAAATAGATTTTAGTTAGACTTCAAATACTTGAAATCTTGAACATATAGATTAACAATAATTTTTTTTTTTTATATATGCCCGCCCCCTTTCATAATTCGTTTCACCTTGGTTTACAAAAAAAATTCTATATGAGACAGAGAAGTTTCGCGGAAAGCTTCATTACATTTTTTAAAGAAATTTTAATTTATTTATTCGAAATTCTCAGGGGGGAGGAGGGGTGTGTGGTTGAAGAAATATTTGCAAAAATAAATAAATGTAAAAAAAAAAATTAATAAAATAATTGTGTGAAATTTTTTTTTTTTAAGGATATTAAGAAATTTTAATAAATATAATCTCAAAAATTATTTATATTTAATGTTTATATAAAAAAAAAACAGTATGGAAAATATTAAGAGACATGCACAAAAATATATTTCGATATATATATAAAAATGGAAAAATGTGAACAAAATAAAAAACAAAAAATAAGAATAATTTAATATATAAAAAGAGTAGTTGTGATATTTACAAAAAAAAAACAAAAATGATTCGACTAAACACAAAAAAAAGAAGAAAAAATACGTAATTGATTATCAGTTTAAGTTCATATTACGAAGACACCATCTACTTATTCAATCTGTCAAAAACTAATAACAAATTTATGATGACCTTATGTTAAGCATAAAAAATTTTCCGCTAGGCAAAAAAACGAAATTACTCAAGCGCGGCTAGAGGACAGAGAAAACAGAACAGAACTGTTTAGTTGGACACTATATATAGACTATAGTCGCGTTCCTTTCAGTCTCTAGGCGTAGAAAAGAGTAGGTAGGCGTACTTTGTGAATGGAACGAAATTTCCTCGCAAACCATGACACTTCAACATTATGATTTAAAACTGAAATCTACAAATCCAAATTTCCATAACCTTAAAATCCTTTAAGCCATCTTTCAGATTTTTGTGGAACTAAAATAACTCAATCGGAAAAAATTGTATGTAACTACATCCAACTACGCCTCGCAACTACTTCTATACGCCTAGAGACCGAAAGGAACCCGACTTATGCATTCGTTGAATTGTGACACTTTGCATAGAGATTTTGCATATTTTGCTTATTATGGAATTAACCATTAACGTATAGTATGACACTATACTCTCAAAAGAGAGAATAATGACATTCGGGCAATGTCCGCTCCATCAAAAATGATATATTTATAAAAAAATGACAAAAATAGAATAAATAAATATAAAAAAAAAAATAAAATAAATTAATTAGAAAAAAGTATACAAAAAAAATAAAAATATTATGTAAAAAAAATCTCTCCTACCTTTTTTTTTTTTTTTTTTAATTTTTAGTTAAGAGAATAAAAGTTTAAAGTGTGAAAGGAAAAAAATAAAAAAAAATAATTTTTTGTCTCTCTCTAATTAAATTATGGCGAAAATTAATTAAATTTTGAAATATATAAAATCGTTTTATGAAACTTATGAAACTTACCCTTTATGAAAATATATTTTATTTAATTAAATTAGAATTTTCTAATATTAAATTATTTTGTATTTGTAGATTAAAATTGTAATATTAAAATGTATAATTCCGTATTTTATAGAATTACTTAAGACATTCTATATAAAATATAATAATCTTATTGAATTCGATTAATGTATCGGCTAAGATCGGCTTCATCCAAATTTATGAAAATTTGGTTTACCAAAATGTGACATTAACAAATGTCACATAATTACTTTTTTTTTTTACCGTATTATGTGAAAGAGGACTTTTGAACATGACTAGACAAATTATAGTATAGAAAATATTAATATAAGTTCTGACAAATTTATGTTCTTGGAATTTATAGGAATAATATTTAGCAATTTTATAAAATAATTAATTATACATTTTTTTTTATTCTGCTGACATAATATTAATTTAAATAATATAATAATAATAATAAATAAATTATTTTTAATTTTAAAATACAAATCCATCAATATATATATTATATAAAAAAATTAAAAACTTACCTTTAACATCATCATCCTCTAAAGTAGTACTAGATGAATCAGTTGATTCTTTAACCTGAGATCCATCACCTTTTTTGGTAATCATACTTCTGCCTAAATAAAAAATTAAAAAAGAAAAAAAATAAAAAATTATTTAATAAATAATTGTAAACAAAACCAATAAAAAAAAATAATATAAATAATATAAAAATTACAATTTTGCATAGTAGTTTTGTATAACTGGAATAATAATGTCATTTAGTTTGATTCCTATAGTCGAAGGTATCAGTGTCATTCTAAATTGACTCCGTTCAAATTTTGACAGACAGATGTGACAGAGACAAGGTATCAGTATCATTTTAAATTGACTCAGACACACAGTGACAGACACACAGACAAACCGGACTTAAATACAAAACTATTATAGCATTTTTTCCCCACGCGTAGCCTTTTGGCCCAAGACTTTTTTTCCAAGCAGCTCTTTCGTGATTTTGACAACCCCATTTTTTTTTTTTTGTGATACTACTAGAAGTCCTGCAATGAAATTGCCCAAAACGGTTGTCAAAATAACGAAGATAGAGGATTGGAAAAAGGCTCGTGAAAAAAGTGTATATTAGAAAAAATGACTTGTTATTCGATTTGAAGCATTTTATTGTTGTTTTTTTTGTTTAGAACATGTAATATTATATGCGAAATCCGTTAACGATATTTTAAACATTATAAATATGGTATTATAAAAAAACTTACTTGAAAAATTTCTGGTCGCTAACATTGTTGTTAAAATAGCCCCCTATAATATATTTATTAATTTTATATTTAAAATAAATTTAAAATATTTATTTAATTTACCTTAAGTTTACGACGTGCATTGAATTTTTTAAGACAATCAACAGTTTCTTGTCGATGAACAACCGAAGCAACTCTTTCTCTTTGCTATAATTAATGGTGGTAAAATAAAAATTAAAATGATTCAATAATTTAATCAATTTAATAAAAAAAAAAAATTAAAACTTACGCATATCCATGGATGTTTTAATGCTTCAGCAGCTGTAATTCTTTTATATGGATTAACAGTTAACATTTGATTAATTAAATTTTTAGCTTCTGGTGTTACCGTATCCCATTCTGGTGATGGATACTATAATAATATAATTAGATTTTTATAGTATTGTATATATAATGAAATTAGAATTTTTGAAAATTAGATTTTTATAGTATTGTATATATAATGTTTTTCTTACATCATAAGCTCCAGCTTTTATTTGTGAATATAAACGATGTTGATCTTCATCCCAGAATGGTGGATAACCAACTAATAATATATATAATATAACACCACATGCCCATATATCAACTGATTTTCCATATGGTTCTTTTTTTAATACTTCTGGTGATAAATAACCTGGTGTACCAGCAAAACCAAACCATGCTTGATGATCACCTTGTACTTCAATAGCTAAACCAAAATCAGCTAATTTAACAGCAGCACCTTTTGCTTTACTTGCTAATAATAAATTTTCTGGTTTTAAATCACGATGAACAACACCATTTGAATGACAATGATTAACAGATTCCAATATTTGTTGAATACAATGTGATGCATCTGCTTCAGAATAAAATTCACGTGCAACAATATCTTCAAATAATTCACCACCAGTAACACTATATAAATTTTTTTTTTAAATAAATTGAAAAAAAATTATATATATATATATATTTTTTTTTTTTTTAATTTACAAATAAACTTACAGATCAAATACAAGATAATGATAATTCTCCTCTTGTATACTATCATGCAGTCGAACTATAATAATAAATAAAATATAATTATTAATTTTCAGTTAATTCTCATGAGATTTATATAAAGCACAACATATGACTCAAAATCACAAATCTGTGGCTTTATGAGACACAGCTGCACTTATAACTTAATCATAGTGGCTATATTTGTATAAAGGGTCTATAGTATGTTATTTTATATAAAGGGTCTATATATAGTGTTATTTTTTGTATAACGCAGCAGATTCGTAAAAATCGTTTGCAAAATCGCATAGGGAATGCGCCCGTCTGGTGTGTGCATTCCTATAACCGGAACCATATCATACGAACAATATTTATTATGCCGCTTTCGCTACGGCAGTGGAAAAAAAACAACAAATACGCTACTTAGTTTTGGGAAAGCATATCATTAAATGAAAATAATGAAAAAAAGGAAAAAAAAAAACAATTATATTAGAAATAATTACCAATATTAGGATGTTGTAGTTTTCGGCAAATTCTAGCCTCTCTTTCTAATTTTTGAAAGTCTAAAATTGAAAAAAAAAAAAAAAAAAACAAAACAAATTAATATACAAATCGAAAATTAATTAAAAAAAAATTAAAATAATTTAAAAAATATTTACCTCTGGCAGTTAATTTTTTTGTATTTATAATTTTTGCTGCAAATTCTAGGCCTGTTGATTTTTGAACACATCTTTTAACAATTGAAAATGCACCTCTGTTAAATTAATTGAAGAAAAAAAGTTAAATTAATTAATTAATTATACATTTAATTATTAATAATTAATTAATTAAAGAGACTTAAACACCTGGAGAGTCACTACTTGACAAACCTGGTGGAGGCAGGTAAAAGAAAGCTCGTCTAGACTGATCGCATGCTAGAAAGAGGTAGGGTGGAACGATGTGCTATAGGGAAATCAAGTCATCGTGTGGGGTGTGCAACGGACCCAAGTGATTACAGTGCGCGGAAGGCTAGCCCCTTCTCCATTTCGAACCAACCAAACAAAACCAATTGAAAACTGTCTGAAGGATTTGATTTAGGTAATTTTGATTGTATATACTATATGTAAATTCGAAGTAATTATACAAATATATGAATATTTATATAAGAATATTATAAATTATATATATTATTTTTAAATAATTATTAAATAGTGTGGGGGCTGTAGAATTTATTATATTTATAGCATATATTTAAATATAAAAAATAAATATATATAATATTATAAAATAGTATTTGTAAAATAGAAATAAAAATGATATGTGATATCGGAAACTGACAAAAAAAAAATTATTTTAAAATTTTTTTTTAAATATTTTTCTATTAATATTCTATTAATAATCTTTATTTTTGTATTTTACAATTTATTTTATATATATTTTTCTCTCTGAAAATAGAACACACTGCCATTTGACATTTTTTTTGTTTTTTGTTAAGAATATATTTATAAAATAAATATATTTGTTCTTTTTTTATAATAATTTTTGACAGGTGTCAAATTTTACATTAATTTCCGTTTTATGTTATTTTATTTTTTCATTTAATTTTTTCTATAGTGTTGATTTATACTCAATAAATATTTCCTAGAAAATATAATTGGAGTTGATTTTTATTTTTTATTTTTTAATTGTATTGAGTATATACCGTTTTCAATTTTGGGACAGTAAATCTTAAAAGTTGACAGTTTTGAAAGAATTATATGACATTTATCATATTATATTTTCTAAATTTTGTTCTTATCGGCGGTGAGGGAAGTATATTCCCCTTATAGCCAAAAAACTAACACACAAAATTATAAACGAATCAATAGCAAAACACTTTCTTTTTCCGTACAAGACTTTGTGCCGCCAAACGCAAAAAAAAAAAAAAATTTATATTTTATGAAATGATTGGTTTTTTGTTGTTGTTGTCATATTTTTTAAAAGTTTTTAATTAACACAAAAAAAAAAATGTCAATTATATATTGTAAAACATTTGAAAATATTGCATTTACAATTTCCGAGTGTATAGTTGCGTTTTGTTTGGCGATGAATTTAAATTTAATTATTTTATAGAATATTTTGGGTACAAAAATTTAATTATAATTTTTTTTTTTTTTGTTTACTTACTTGCCAAGTTCTTCTTTGATATCATAATTATCTGAGAAACGCGTACAGGCTGCTGGTGCAGCCATCGCGATGGCACACTTGAGGAAATCTATTTCGGCAGAAAATTAATTTAAATCTTGTGATACAAAAATTTTTTTTACTTATTTCCTTTTGTAATATTTTTTATTTTATATCTTTATTTTAATTTTTTTTTTATGTTTAGTTATCTCAGATTTTTGTTTTTTGTTATTTATTTTAATTTAAATTTGTTTTGTTTTACTTTTTTTTTTATTATTATTAAATTAATTCTTTTAAAAATTCACTTTTGTAATTTTGAAAGTTGTTTTAATATTTGCTAATAGTTTTTTTTTATTATTTTTTTTCTGTTTTTTATTGAATTTTATTCTATCTAAATTTTGGTTTTTTTACGAAATTAGTATTAAATATTAAATTTATTTAATTATTCAATATATAATTAAAAAATTTTGATTATAAAAAAAAAAATTAGAAAAAAAAAAAAAATTTTACACATCGAAAATAAAGGAGTTCACACTTTTAAACATATTTTTTTGTTTTTGGCTCAAATGGACTGGGGATAAATGAGCCTTTATAGATATTATTATTTTTTTTTTTTCAGTGGTTTTATTCTCTTTATAATATATATATACTATATATATATAAATATATATATGTGATAAGACAATAAGAGACAGATAGAGAGTGGATGAGAGAGATTTTGTCTTAATTATTATTTATATAATTTTTTTTTAAAGGATACTAAAAATTTATTATTTTTTTTTACTTTATGCAAAAAAAAATAAACACAAAATAATAAACAAATTATTTAATAAATATTTAAATATATATATATATATATATATATAAAGGCTTCAGATCCCGAAACAGAAAAATAATTCCACATAATTTTTTATAGTCAAATTTTTCTAACCTAAAAAAAACAAAAGAAAAAAAACACTCTCGCACTTAAAACGCACTTTGGGGGCAGAGTAAACGCAGGGACAGCAAAGAAATAGAGAGAAAGGTAGAGAGAGTACGTAACAAAACACACACAAAATTTATGTATACTTAGAAAAATTATGCAATTCTGTTAACAGGATGTAATAATAATACAAAAAATTTTTTTGAACAATTGCAAAATTGTAATATTGAAGGAAAAGGAGGTGGTGGTGTTGAGAGGTTTCAATGAAGGAAAAGGAATTGGTGGTGCTGAGAGGTTCCAATGAAGGAAAAGAAGGTGGTGGTGTTGAGAGGTTCCAATGAAGGAAAAGGTGGTGGTGGTGTTGAGAGGTTCCAATGAAGGAAAAGGTGGTGGTGGTGTTGAGAGGTTCCAATGAAGGAAAAGGAGGTGGTGGTGTTGAGATGTTCCTATCAACGAAAAGGAGTTGGAGTTGGAGGTGTTGAGATGTTCCTATGAACGAAAAGGGGTTGGTGATGTTGAGAGGTTCCTATCAACGAAAAGGAGTTGGTGGAGTTGAGAGGTTCCAATGAAGGAAAAGGAGGTGGTGGTGTTGAGATGTTCCTATGAACGAAAAGGAGTTGGAGGTGTTGAGATGTTCCTATGAACAAAAAGGAGTTCGAGGTGTTGAGAGGTTCTAATGAAGGAAAAGGAGTTGAACGAAAAGGAGTTGGTGGTGTTGAGAGATTCTAGTTGAATTATAGTTTAGATATTATAGTTACGATTCAATTTTAAATATTTTTGTTTTTAATTGCCTGACAATATTGGTTTTGTTTTATTATTATTATTAATCCTGTTTCTCTATCTGGTTTTGTTATATTAAATTTTTTTTTTTTAAATAAAATTTTCCGGATAAAAATAAAAACTTTTATTATACTTTTATATTTTTTTATTTATTTGAATTAATTTTTATTATTTTTTTTTTATTTATTATATTTCTTTGATACCAACAGGTCGGTCAACGCGCGATATAAATAAAATATAAATATTTTTTTTTTTTTGTAAAAAAAAAAAAAATTCACAGGATCTGGGACTCAAAAAAACAAAAAAAAACAAACAAACAAAAACAGCAGAAAATATCAAAACAACTCGCACACGTAACAAAATACACACTCATCTAAATGTATTGTGAGAGAAGAAAAAAAAAACTGTCATCATCATTGCGTTTCCATATCACACGAACACACCATCTTCTCTCTCTCTCTCTCAAAAAGAAAATTAAGAGAGAATCAAGCACAACACCGAACACCATCAACAACAAAAAAGGTATACAAAAAATTATTATTTTCTCTTTTTCCTGTATAATTCTCTCATTTATTTTAAAAATAGTTTTTTCTTTTTCGTTTTATTATATTTAACAAAAGTCCTTTGACCACGCCCATTATCATCCTTCCCTAAAAAAAAAAATATTTGCCTAAAAAAAGGACTATTTATCCTTTTCACTTATTTTTTTTTAATTTTTTAATAATTTTTTGTGTACAGTAAAAACTTTTTTTTTTTATGTATAAATTTTATAAAGGATAGAGGGAGATAGACATTTTGATGTAACTTTTGACAGTAGAATAGAAAAGTAATTAATTAGGTTTTTGAAAAAAACTAAAAAAAAAAATGTAATTTTTTTTTTTTATTTTTATTTCTTTTTTTAAATTTTACTTTACTTTTTTTTTGTTTGCTCTTCTGTCAAAAGTGGTCAAAAAAAATAATCACACATTTATATATTGTGTGTGTGTGTGGAAGTTGGGAAATTAATTAGCTTTTAAAAATTTAAGGGTGGTGATTGTAGGTAGTTGGTTGGTAGGTGGTTGTCTCTGGCACTTTTAAAAAACAGTTCACATAAAAAAAAAATGGTTTGTACTTTAAGCGCACAAACACACACAAAAGCAAAAAAATAAAATAAATAAAAAACACTTAATTATCTCTTTTTTCTTTTTTGAATTAATTTCTTTTTTGATCATTTTCCATTGAATTTACGTTATAATTCGGTTTTTTTTTGTGCGGCCGCGAAAATTTTTTTTGATTATTTTTTTTTTATTATTATTTTGGTTAAATTTTTCTTTCACCCGCAAAATTATTATTAACTCACAAAATCCTATTATGGGGTTTTTTGTTGTTATTATTGTTGTTGCTTTATTATTATTATTATTATTATTATTATTATTACTATTTGGTTGGTGTACAGAGAGAGCGAGAGAGAGTTGAAAGCACAAAGAGATACAAGATTTTTATCTGACTTGAAAAGCATATATATGATATATATATATAATATGCAAAAAGTAACATAAAAATATTGAAAATATATGAAAAATTAGGAGAGAATTTTTTGCTTTTGAAAAAAAATTCTAAAAATATTTTTTTTATATTTTTTTTTTGTCGGTTAAAATAAGAGAATTAAAATTTATTTATGATTTTACTAGCAAAAATTTAAAATTATAATCGTTTTTATTATTATTTATTATTATTATTATTATTATTATTTATGTAGTCTGTATTTCTTCAATTTTTTTTTTTTTTTGTAAAACGTCAAATAATTTTTTTTTTTGCTATATGTACATATAAATAATACATATATATATTATTATTTAATTTTATTGAAAGCATAAAAAAAAGTATTAAAATAAATAATTTATCTCAGAATCAGAAATTTTTTTTATATTATTTATGAATAATTAAATATTATGTTTTCTATGATATATATATATATATGTATATATATATATATATAATATATATATATATATATATATATAATATTATAATTAATAATTATATACCAATTAATTAATTTTGTATAAAACTCACATTTTCTTAATTACTATTTAAAAATTTTTTTTATATATACATAGATATATATTTATTTATATATATATATATATATATATATATACATATGTATATATACATATAATTATTATTTTTTTTAAAAGAAAATTGTAGAAAACTATAGCACCACGCCGCACTAAAGTTTAACCCAAACTAAAAAAAAACAACTTATACTAAAATATAATAATAATAATAATAAATATTTTTCTTTTTTGGTATAATCATTTATTTATATGTATTATAAAAGTATATATTTTAAAAAAAAAAAACACTCAACCATACACACACCCAGAAACAAACACATTTAAAAATCGCACTCAGTTTTCTCAGCTCTCTCAGATGTGGTGGTAATATACGAAAATTCTATATTTTATATAAAAATTTTATTTTACATTTTACAAATCCATCTCACACATGCACCCCCACGCCCCATCCGCCCTACCCAACATGAAATAAAATAAAAATATTCAGTGATTTGATAATTTTACTTCAATCTTCACTTATGCGCGTATATCTGACATTGGCTTAAAAAAAATAAAAAACCCCGAAAATTGTTTTTCAAGCTTTGCGTGACTGCAACATAGATGTATGTACATAGATTTTTAGAAAGAGATACATGATAATTCGATAATTCGATTCGAAATACAAAAATTTAGAGTAATTTTTTTTGGACAGAAATTGATTTCTTTTTACTGCTACACAAACCCAGTGAGATTTACCCTACACTATTTGAAAAATTTTTAGTAATTTTTTCTTTTTTTTTTTTTTTTTGACATTCAGGATTTCAATTCGGGTACTTCTTCTTCAAAATTTCTCATTTAATAAAGAATAATTTAGCCATTCTCAATCTAAAGTTTGATTCAGAATGGTCTCACTCATCTCACCATCTCACTCTAAGTTGAAATATATCTATAAAAAAAATTTTGAAGCCAATGTCATACGCGCATAATTGGTATACTGGTGTATGGTGGACATCGTAAATATAATAAGAATATTGTACATAAAAAAAAATTGTATATTTTTCGCAATATTGATGGAAATTATATAAATGAAATTATATAAAACTATATACAACACACACTCTCTCTCTCTCTCTCTCTTTCTCAAAATATACCCGTAAAAAAGCTTCAGTTTATATAAGAAAAATATATCTATTAATATAATCTCGTTTTGGTCTGGGACAAAATAAAAAAAAAAAAAAACGAAAGAAAAACAAACAAACAAATATTTAAGCACCTCTAATATATCATTAATATTTCGTTTAAAAATATCATATGTACATATATGTATATATATATGTAATCATTAAAAACCATTTATTAGAGTCCATTTTATGCATTTTAGGTATGGCGATATAATTTAAATAACCCTTTAAGTATTAAAAAATGATCCTTTCTGATACTGAATCTCTAAAAAATCTCATACTATAAATTTAATATCACAAAAATTATTATCTGAAAAAAAAAAAGATTACCACAGCGCACAGCCTAATCCGCGACACAGAATGCCAATTGTTGCAATTTTAGCTTGTTGCAATTGGACCTACTAATTTTCATGTGGATTCCGAACCATAAATTCATCTCTCTGTAGCGGAAGAAACTATTTATTGCAACAAGCTAATGACTTTTTTTAGTGAGTCAATTGTTGTCAGCAATTGGGACTCGACCACCAGTATTTTTCCCAGACTTTTAAAATTTACATTGCTGTATATTTTATTAAACGGTATTCATTTAAAGCTGAGTCAACTTAGAGAACGACATCGATGCCTGAGCCGTGAGGCATACCATATAAAATAGATGGGGCTGTCAAAATTTGAAATCACAGTGACTGCCACTTTATTGTCGTAAAAGAAATTCTTTGTATTTATGTAGGATGAGGTCAAGGATCTACTTTGTTGTTTTATAATTAAAATTATTAAAATTTAATTCAAAAATTTTTTAATTATAATTATAAAAAAAAACACAAATTTTCGTATTTAATTATTTTTTTTTAAATATTATCCAAACTACCACCTGTTAAAGATTACAAATTTAACCGATTCTTATATACTACATATATGTATGGTATAAATTTTCGGAAATACAGTAAAAGCCCTTTAATTCGGACAGCTCGTTAGTTCGGAAAGAAAAATATTTTCCGTAATAAGGTCGTGTCTAAATTGGTTAAAAAATAGTCAAAAATTTCAAAAATTTTGACAAGCAAATTCGAAATTTTGACATTATCAAATTCACCGCCTTTTGCAGTCGTCGAAAATTTAACTCTTATGTCAAAATTTCATGACGGTGTGAGCGCCTCTAAAAAATTTTGACAAGAGTTAAATTTCATTCTAATCTATAAAAAAAATATTTTAATATCCGCGTAAAAGTTAATTGTAATGACAATATTTCAATTAACAAAAAATTGTATATTAAAGGGAATGCGTTTTTTACGATTGCATTCATCTTGAATTCGTCAAAATTCTGTACCATTCCGAATTAAAGACCTTTTAATGTATTTATATATTCAAGAAGAAAAAATTATAATAGATATGTATACATATATTTATGGTTTTATGCTGGAGGCGCATAATCGCTCTTCTCGACTCAATAATGAAGTTTTCTTACAAAAAATAAATAAAATTATTTTATGTATTTCATAGTTTTTCTGTTTTTCTTTAATTATGTATTGTACATAACCCCATATATGTATATATATATTTTTGAAAAAAAAAAAAAAATTATAAAAAAAAAAAATTATTTCAAAATCAAATTTATTTAAAATAAATAAAATAATAAATGTAATTAATTATTTAAGAAAAAAAAAATATATATATATATACAGTAAAAGACCTTTAATTCGGAATTCTTTTATTCGGAAAGACCTTCCCCCTCGACCATTCCGAATTAAAGACCTTTACTGCATATTACATTATATTGAAGCTCACCTTTTCATTCTCTCTCTTTCTCTCACTATAAAAACAATTCAAAACTGCAATATATAACAACAACAACAAAAGCAAAACAAAAAAAACCGACAACAGGTCCTCAAAATATCCTTTTATCCAAAAACACAAGAAAAAAACAAAATTTAAAATGATGATAAATATATTATTTTTTTTTCAGGGGGTGGGGTGAGATCGAGGTGGGCAACAAAATGAAAAAAAAAATGGAAAATGTTGTTTTTTAAATTTTTTTTTTTTTTTGTTTATCTATTTATTATAATCCTGCGAAATTAAAATTTTTTTTTTTTACAAAATTACATTATAACCGCGAATTCGTAACGCGTCAATCTGTAGTCAATCATTTAAGCTTAAGGAACAGAGTCGTCTATCCTATGTGCATACTGCTGGGAAAAAAAAGTAGAGTATTCGAAAATGTAAAACGTAAAGTGTAAAATTAACGTCAAACTTTAAATTTCACATTTTTCAATCCTTAAATGTTCCAAATTAATTAATTGTTTTTTTTTACCTGTGTATTTGTCCTTGGAATTTTTTGAAAAATTTTTTTTTTGTATTTTCAATTCTTTATAAAAATTTATTAAATTTTTTTTTTTTTGTGTACAAATATAGATCTTCCTAATATACTTTACTTTAGTTAAATTAAGAGGATTTATATTTGTACAAAATACAAAAAAAAAAAAAAAAAGAAAAATTGTTGTCACTGTTGTTTTTTTTTTTCTTTTACCACACCACCATCACCCAACAAAACAAAATTTTCGTCCTTTTTCTCAAAAATAAATTTATTTTTGAAAATAAAATAAAAAAAAAAATTATTTTAATATTTTTTTTTTTTTGTTTCTATTTTCAAATTAATTTTTATAAAAAAAAATTAAATTTTTATTTGCAATACCAACGAAAAAAAATAAAAATCGAACCACATTTTTATTATTTTTCCTAAAAAAAAAAAAATTTATTTTATTATAATTTTTTTTCATTTATTTAAATCTAAAAAAAAAAATTTAAATAATATTGATTTTTTTTTATTTTCTTCTTCAAAGTAGGATAATCATATTTTTTCTCAATTTCTCCAATTATTAAATATTTTTTTTTGGTTAGTTATATGTTACGAAAATAGTGTAAAAAACTAAATTTTAAAATAATAATTTAAATAATTTAAATTGTAAATTTTTTATTATTAAAATATAATTTTTTTCTTAAAATTTAAAAATTTTTTTTTGTAATCCTACTTTTTTTTTGTAATTAGTTTATTTTCTTAATTATTTATTTATTATTATTATTATTTTGGATTATTCAAAATTCTGTTAGTAACACGCACACACAATATAATCTACTAAACAAAAAAAAAAATTACAAAAAAAATATATAAAATATATAAAAAGGAAAATTCTTTTATAAATATTGCACCACACAACATAAATCATAAATAATATTTTCCACAACTGGGGAAATCTATATATATATATATATTTATATGGATCTATACATATGTAAATATAGGATTTTTTCTACACACCAAAAACGACTGAGAGTGAGAAAATACAAATCCACACAGTACTTACTTAGTATATTTGATAAGGGAAAAGTATATATTAAATTTTTTTTAAAAGAGAGAGAGAGAGAGAGATTGAGAAAAAAAGAGATTATCCATAAATTATGTTTTCCAATCCAAATAAAAATTATGTAAAATTTGTGGGTCAGAACAGAACAATTACTGGCTTTACAGGACACTTCTTCTGACTCAGGAAACAGTTAAACATACCATGCGACTATCACAAGAACGACCCCAGTATGTAGGTACTGTCAAGAGAATGAAACGGTAGAGCATCCTACTATGTGAATGCGACCCCGCAAAAAAATCTCATGATCCCGTTTTGGGTCGCGACCCATAGTTTAAGAACAGCTAATCTAAGACCTTGATCATATAGAAGAATGAATTTTTATTACC